>VMBQ01005193.1:0-70826 GCA_007657795.1 Dreissena rostriformis
TTGGGTTGTGATAATAGCATCGGTGTTTCCATAAATATATCCTCGGTTAAATAAACTGCCGCAACACCCCTTAATAGTAACTTTTGCAATCAAAACCCTTTTTACTTTCAGAAAATGGCGGAAGGAGGTATCAGTCGTAAAGGGTCAGAGTCTCATGGCAATCTCAGGCATAGTAGCCTATATAGTCGTCACTCTCAGGCGAGTAAATAGACTGGTGACATACGTACGTGTAGATGTGCGACGTACAGCTAAGCACCGCATAATACACGTGTTTTTCATACATATAGGATCTGACATGAGTTGTCATATCATACCATATATTATTAAACGAGTTCCGGAATTTTGTTAGTAAGCGAGCCTTTGGCGAGCTAACTAACGAATTTCCTGGACGAGTTTTATAAAATATGGTATGATATGACAACGACGGTCAATTTTTTTTTATCACATGCTTTTACACTAAATAAAATACATCTTAATTGACCAAACAAATGCTGATAGATCTTAAAGTTGTTAACTATCGTGACGTCATTTCATGTTGACGACGTCATTTCACCAAATTAAAACCATGCGATTGGTTAGTAATTGATTCTGTAGCCAATGAAAACGCAAAAAAATGTTGTATTACACATGTGTAATATAAAAAAAATACGTAATGTCTGCATTACATTGCAATCAAGGTATAGCATGTGATACAAACAAGATTGTTGTATGATCTGTTTAAAAGCCACATTTAAGATTTTAACAAAAAATACAAACCTAGAGTTTTAAAAAATAAGCAAATAATTTCAGAAACAACACGTTATAAAAACTGTTAATGGTGAACCGTCTGAATTTTGGTGCATTCAAGCAAGTAAGAGGCTCGATTACCTTACGTACAATTATCAAAATCCCTGTAATATTCCACCTATGTCAGGTTCATGAATATCATGACATAACTATTACTGTAAGCACGTTAATATCTGCTAAACGCGAATTGTATTGCTGTTTATAGTATTTCGGGACGTTGAAGGTAGATCTAAAGCATTATACGTAAATTTATTGACATTCTCTCAAAATGTTCATTCTAAGTCAAATATGGACAAATGCTTTTTTATACGCCCGTTTTTTTTCAAAACAGGACGTATTATAGTTTCAACCTTGGCGGGCGGCGGGCGAGCGGCGGCGGCGTCCAAAGCAGTGTCCGCTTTCTAATTCAAATAGTTTTCATCCGATCTTCACCAAACGTGGTCGGAAGTTGTATCTAGAAAATATCTAGGTCAAGTTCGAATATGGGTCATGCCGGGTCAAAAACAAGGTCACGGGGTCACTTAGTGCATTTCAAGGATTGAGCATGGTGTCCGCTCTCTTATTGAAGGAGTTTTCATCTGATCTTCATCAAATTTGGTCAGAAGTTGTTTCAAACGATATCTAGGGCAAGTTCAAATATGGGTCATGCCGGGTCAAAAACTAGGTCACGAGGTCACTTAGTGCATTTCAAGCATTAAGCATGGTGTCCGCTCTCTAATTGAAGTAGTTTTCATCCGATCTTCACCAAATTTGGTCAGAAGTTGTATCTAGACAATAACTAGATCAAGTTCGAATATGGGTCATGAAGGGTCAACAACTAGGTAACGGGGTCACTTAGTGCACTTCAAGGATTTATCATGGTGGCCGCTCTCTAATTGAAGTTGTTTTCATCCAATCTTCATCAACTTTGGTCAGAAGTTGTGTCTTAATTATATCTAAGTCAAGTTAAAATGTGGGACATGTCGGGTCAAATACTAGGTCACGAGGTCACTTAGTTCATTTCAAGCATTAAGAATGGTTTCCAAAACCTTCAGACGGGCGTATCTTGTGACAGTTTTGCACTCTTGTTATAAAATAGGATGGGCCTGTTATTTATAGCCATACAATATAGAAACTTAGGGAATGATTGTCTGCATTTGTGTGTATATGATGTTCTACGTACCGTATATTACCCGGTATCTAATAAACGTCCCGGACAGAACATTTTCCTTAAGGCCGTGGGTGGTTGGGGGCGTTAATTCGAGATCAAAAGCATGATATTATTTTGATATGTACCGCTTTTCAAAAAGTATATATTAATTTGTACTGTGTAGCTCATTAATCAAACATTTCAGTCAAAGATTTACCTTACGCGTGTATTATCATCGACTATTTAAACAAAAGAAGCATTACGTATTATTTGGCATGGAATTGTTATGTTGTTTTTTTTTAGCTCACCTGATTGCACAGGTGAGCGTTTGGGATCGGTCTTTGTCCGTCGTCCGTCCGTCCATATTTGGTTGTAAACACTCTAGAGGCCACATTTCTTGTCCGATCTTCATGAAACTTGGTCAGAAGATTTGTCCTAATGATACCTCGATCGAGTTCGAAACTGGGTCATGCTGGGTAAAACACTAGGTCACTAGATAAAAAAAAAGAAAACCTTGTAAACAATGTAGAAGTCACATTTCCCAATCTTCATGTATCTTTGTAAAAATGTTTGTCTTAATGATATATTGGTTGAGTTTTAAAGTGGTTCCGGTCCGTTGAAAAACATGGCCGCCAGTGGGCGGGGCAGTTATTCTTATTTGGCTATAGAGAAACCTTGTTAACACTCTAGAAGTCACAATGTTTGCCCAATCATCATGAAACTTGGTGAAAACATAGGTTTTATTGATATCTCGAACGAGTTCGAAACTGGTCCAGATCGGTGAAAAACAATTGCCACCAGGGGGCGGGACAGTTTTCTCTATATGCATACAGTGAAAACATGTGATCACTCTAGAAGTCACATTTTTGGTCCAATCTTCATGAAATTGGTCAGAACATTCGTTTCATAGATACGTGAGTTAAGTTCGAAAATGGTTCCGGTCCGTTGAAAAACATGGCTTTCAGGGGAACGGGGCAGTTTTCCTTACATTTATATACTATTAAAGGCTTGTGAACAGTCAAGAAGTCACATTTTTTGCCCGATCATCACGAAACTTTGTCAAAACATTGGTTTTATTGATATCTCGGACGAGTTCGAAAGTTGTCCAGTTCGGTGAAAAAAACATGGCCGCCAGTGGGCGTGGCAGTTTTCTCAATATGTATATAGTGAAAACATGTGAACACTCTAGAAGGCACATGTTTGGCCGAATGTTCATGAAAGTTGGTCAGAACATTTGTTTTCTAAATACGAGAGTAAAGTTCAAAATGGTTCCGGTCCGTTGAAAAAAATGACGGCCNAAGAGTCATCACTTCATATGTATGGGGTAACCTACACACCAACGATCATCGCCGGATAAAAACGACAAATATTGTCTGTCAGTGTTGTTAATTAATTCTTCTGTATACGCTTAAAATGTACAGTGCTTTGATAAATTGGTCGTTGGCGGAAGTAGTTAAGCGAGGTTATTAAACCTGTTCACATACGTTTGTTCCGTAAGTAGATTAATACTTATCTTTAAAGTTCATAAGCGTATTTATACCAACAATATATTATGCAAAATCAGCAATGATCAATAAAACATGTGAATGTACAACCCATCGCATAAATTTACTATTTAAAAATTCATTTTGAATGTTCTTAAATCGAAAGTGAAGGCTCTTGATATATGACCTTACCTTCAATATGTGTTTGCTTTTGTGATTTGTTCTAGACAAAATGTGGCCTGGTATCGTATTAAATAAGTCGTGGCTGTAGAACATAAGTTATAATTGCAAACGAACACATCGAAATTATAACTCCAAATCTTCATTCGAATGGATCTTGAAATCGAAAGTGCAAGTGATTTTGACATTGTTAGAGACTTCATTACCTTCAAACTATTTGATTGTGATATATAAATGATTGCATTTTTTCGCGAGGGATATGTTATCTTTGTCATGCAACTAAAAGTTCTTAATTAAGCTCTTTATTGAGTTTTTTCGAACGATTTAATATAAGTATAAATCAGTTTTGCTTTGTCTAACTCAGATTATTATTTTTTATTTAAAAATTCTTGAAATCGAAAGTGCAAGTCATTTTAACATTTTTAGAAACTACAGTCTACTCTCGTTATCTCGACATCGCATACAGTACACTCCACCCGTTTTCCACAATTTCCCTCGCTACTCCGCGGACACACTTAGCGAGGGAGATTAAGAACTTCCCGCGATACGCGGAGTTTGCATGATTGGGCCCTCCGAGGGTAACGATCGGCAAATTGATAAGCCGACGCGGCGGCCCTCGGCGTTGAGAACGCGGAGGAAACTCCGTGTTTACAGAGATAACGATCAATTTAACTTTGTTTGACTTCCTGATTTTCAAATAAAATTATATTTATTACAAGTACATATATATTATATATAATATATACAATTTGAAAAAACGACCAAGATCTATCGATCCCCACGTGTAGAAGAAGTTAGTTTAAATGAAGAAGTTGTTGTTGTATAGAAAACCCGTTGATTTACGACAAACAAAACGTCGTCTTTTGACGGATACTTACCAATTAATATAATCACAGTTTGCAATATTGTTTTTATTTTGATAATTTAATCCAAAGTTTTCATGTTAGCAGGTGTTTTTTCTATACTGAACATATAAACAAATGACCGAGGACCCTATTAAAAGTCTCGCAAAAAATCGCAATCTGTGTGAATTACAGTTTGACGTTATCAAAGGAAAGCCGCTTCCTGTCCGAAGGCATGAAAAACACACCGATCTCGCCGACAAAATTGGCTTCCTTTGTTTAGCAATCAACCCGCTAAACCAATCGGGTGTTTATAACTCAATAGTAACCGTCGAAATATGTAACTGCACGTGCTTAGCTCCGCCTTTCAAATCTTTTGCATTGAACGGAGGTGGAGTTTAACGGTAATTGAACACGTGTTTTACGGAAGTTGAGTTCTGAATGGCCGTAATTACTGGGTCTAAGTTTGAAACGACAAATAAATTAATCTTGGATTTTCCGAGAAAGGCCGATTTCCCAAATGTGTGTACAGTTACTAACAATGGCGTCCGCAAGTTTACGAAATTCAAAAAACATTCATCTTAAATAATGGTGTCTTGTTGGATTATTACTGGATTTTATTTAATTTTTTTGGCATGCACAGTAGCACACTGCTACCGCGCGGTGTTGCTGATAAGATCGAAAACTGTCTGCATTTACCGACTAGGCAAAAGTTATACACGCCGCGGGTTTTAGCTTACTCGGCGGAACGCCGAGCGTTTTAGCGTGTTCACCTCGCCTTCCACCTCCGCGGAAGCACTCGCTAGCAGAAAAAAACGAGAGCGCCGATGGCGCTGAAAGCATAGTTGCAAGATACAGGGAAGTTGCTGCTGTAGTAAATGTTGGTTACAATATACTAAATAATCGAGTCATGAAGGACAATATACTAAATAATCGAGTCATGAGTCATGAACTAATTAATCGAGTCATGAGTCATGAAGGGCTGTACTCTCTAAACAAATCATCATATTTTCCTCGAAGGCATATTTTACACTTTAGACTGTTGTTCTGGTTTTATCGTTAAAAATATTGATAGGGTAAGAATTGGTGTTCACTGCTCAATCCCTTAAATAGGATAAAGTAAGAGATTAAAGTAAAAAATGGCACTGCAAAAGGTTACAATCCACTAGAAAACGGCCGAAAAAAAGAAGGTGCAAAAACAGTCGCTTTGATTTGAGTCGAAATCTTTTTTGGTTTGAACATGACATATCTTTTTTATTGCTTAAATCGATTTAGCTAAGAATGCCCGTCAAGAAAAGGTATGGTTATGGGGGTCTTTATGTGCAAAATGTTGTATTTATTTTCGCTCAAAGTTGTCGCTTTTACATTGAAACATATAAGGAAACTATTTAGTATATTTTGACCTGTTAACGATTTGTGACATCACGAGTCGCCTCCCTTGTTGGTTCATGCTACCAAAATGTTCTATTTTTATAAACGGAAATTCCAAATCGTGACGAATGTGAATGGTTACAAAATGACATAACTATGAAAATAAATACGTAGAATTACATTATTTCACGCATACCATTATGCAACCATCCGTTTTCTTTTCCGATTTGATACATTTACAGCTTTCCATTTAATATTTTACAGACACAACACTCGTCCAGAATTCGTGCGAATCCATTAAATTCGATGCCACATTTAAACCGTTAGCTCTACTCGTAACGTTAATTTCTGGCTCAAAGTAAATCATTTCAATTTTAATTAACACATCTTTATTACTTTCAAACTCTACTTCATCAAATCCATAGAAAGGCAGGTCAGAATCCATGTCATAAATCAGAAAACACATCGTACTCCGCCATTTGAAAATTTTACATATCCTTAAACCAGGGCTTAATGAATTCAGTTATGTAAACATTTGACCTCTCCCAGAACAGTAAACAAAGGAAATAGAAAGTAGGTATGAGGTCACTATCAACAAGAACTGAATTGTTTTACGAACGAAATTTGTTTTAGGTTCTTAGAAGGTTTTTTAACGTAAAACGGTCTTAGAAAAATGCACTAAAAACGGTGTCAGCAATATTCTTGGAAGAAAACGTTAGAAAAACGTTTCTAAATAAAAAATTGTAAGAATTACCATATACTATATTCAATAGATATTTCGTCTGATTTTTGATCAGGTAAGGCTTCATAATGGTCAACCGTTCTTGTCGGTTTTCGAAATGTAGCTCTAACTTAAGCATAGGTGCGTTGCATCTATGCTAAAAACGCGGAGGGAGCGCGTTTTTTGGGGAAAACGCGTAGTGTGTACTGTATCTCGAGTTTCTCGATATGTCGAGGTGAGCTCAATGTCCCAACTTTTTTCCTTCTTTATCTTTATTAGGCCTTATAAACATCGCATATCTCGAGCTTCGTTATTTCGACTTATTCGATATCTCGACATAAAAATTACATTACCTTCAAACTATTTGATTGTGATATATTAACGGTTTCATTTTAAGTAACTTCTTGTTCTGTATTAGTCTAGTTCTTAATTGAGCGTTTTCGAACGATTTAATATGAATATGTGTTTGAAAGTTCAAATGTGTGTTTTAAAATATAGTTGAATCATAACATACTCGGGAATACCCGTTATGTTTTTAAATCAGTATTGCTTTGGCTAACTCAGGTTATTATTTTTTATTTAAGTCGTAAGAATATTAGTAGTTTATCACGAGGTTAATTGCTACTATCTGGATTATCTTGACTCTTTACCCGTTTGACGAAACATTGTTCCGTTTCAGTTTTACAAAAGCACATAGGCCCATTATGAGCCTGGGGATTGGAGACTTTAAGGCTTTTCAATATTCAGGTACATTTATGTATACTAGACTGGACAAATGATATGTTATTTATAGATTGTTATTGAACATTTTGGTGACGCGTATGCGGGATTATCCGAACATAAACTCCGATAACACATGTATATTAATTCAAAATAAACTATGACCGTGTAGTATCCATTTCATAGCGCCTATTAAATAGTATCTTTTGCAATTAAAACCCTTTTTACTTTCAGAAAATGGCGGAAGGAGGTTTCAGTCGTAAAGGGTCAGAGTATCATGGCAATCTCAGTCACAGCAGCCTATACCGTCGTCACTCTCCGGCAAGTCAGCACACAATGTTTGTATAAAATGCAGGCGCTGGTGACAGACATACGAGTAAGGGTTAGATTTGGGACGTACAGCTAAGCACCGCAAAATAAACCATTTTGTCCCACAACAAAGATTGCTGTATGAAAAAGGCCACATTTAAGATTTTAACAAAAATCCAAGTTAACTTTTTGGAATATAAATGTTGTAACGTTGCCAATATAGAACATATAAGATGACTGAGTTGTTCCGTTTTTTTTTATGGCACAAGTTGATTGTGTGTTGTTTTGGTACACGAGCTAGTGTGAGACAACACACTGGAACACCATAGGGGTGTACCATTTAATTTTTTATTTACCTCCTTACGATTAAAACTGATGGGATTTACACTAGAAAACAAAGATTTTATTTGAAACGGTATTGACCCAAAAGGAGAACATATCACATTTTGTGAACAGACACACATTAATAATCTGAATGACGTACAGTCTTGTGCGATTCTAAACATATAACATTCTATTCCATAATGTCGTTCAGAACTTTACGGATAGTAACGATACATAACACTTAAAAGTAGTGCGCTTTCCCAAGAGTTTAATACGGAAACGGATTTCACACTGTGAAGTACGGAATTCCTATCCAAAAGCGTGTATTTTAAATGGAAATAACTCGTTATTCTAATAAGAATAAATATGATATTGATCAATACAAGTGTATATCACACTTGTTTAATGTTAACACGTCACATTCAATTCGTCGTTTGTTTATATGATGGGTATCTATAATTTAATCAGCGTACAACGATATTCTGTTAGCCCGAGCGAGAAAGAGACACACGCTAAAATCACTGTCAGCATTCGAAAGTAAATTTATTCATATATATATTTTACTGAAGTTAAACAATTAGTAAATTATTTCAGAAACAACATGAAATAAAAACTGCAAATGGTGAACCCGTCTGCATTAAGGTGCATGCACGCGCGTAAAATGGCTCGATTTCCATACGAAGCATTAGCAAAATCCCTATAATATTTCGCCTTTTTCAGTTTCAGAAATAAAATGCTTAAACATGATTGTAAGCACATTAATACCTGCTTGTTATCTCCTATTATTGCTGTAGTATTTGGTATTTCGGCACGTTGAAGTTAGGTCTAAGGCATTACTTATAAACGTCAATTAATTGAAATTCTCTTAAAATGTTCATTCTAAGTCAGATTAAGAGAAATACTTAGATTTTTTAAATAAAATGTTATTTTCATAATGACTTTAGTTGTTGAAACAAACGGGACTGTTATAAATATCTCTAAAATAAGTGAACTTCGAGTATCAGTATGACTATCTGAAATTGTTCTGTATACGGTGTTCTACGTACCGTATATTCCTTTCTAAACGCCCGCATCTTATATTTTCCAAAGGGCGCGCGGGCGGAGGCGTTTATTAGGGTTCGAAATGATGGTATTATTTTATGTGTTCCAATATAAGAAAATTATAATAATATGAAGGTGTAGCTCATTATTCAAACATTTAAGTTTAAGATTTATTTATCTTAAGCGTGTATTTGTATTGACTATTTAAACAAATAAAAGCATGAAGCATTAGCTTGGCATGATATGTCTATGTTATTTTTGTAATAAGGGTGGAGGTCGGCGACTTTTATTAGGGGTCGGCGCATATTAGAGAATATACGGTATATAACATCTTCAAATTTGCTTTATTTGGTTGAAAAAACTTTGAATTATATTTCAAACGTGTAGTACCTCTGTGACCAGCGCATATTATTTCGTAACCTGTCTTGAATAACACGTGCAGCTCTCGTTTAGCTCCATATAGCGTTGACATGCATGAACTCGCAAAATGTATGAACTAACAGATGTTCGTTCAGAATAAAATTGGCTTCACATTAAAAAAATCTAACAAATATATACACGTTTCAATGACGTAACTGAAACACGTTTATCATTTTCCTTCATTATAAATAGAGAATAACTTCCTATTCATTTGTCATAATCAGAGAACCAATATGACTCGATGGACGAGTTAAATATAGTAATCTTTTGATTATAATAATTAAGACGATTGTGTCTGTGTGTATCAACACTACTTTATGAAACTTTTTGTCTAAACATGAACTTTATAACACAAAATCATCAACAAATAATGCAAACATGATTCATGAATTTATGCGTACTGGTTCTAGTTATGGTATTTACTTATTCATCATTCAGTTTAATCGTATAAAAAAGGCATTAGACTCCATTTATTAATAAATAAAACTCTGAAACAATGTGTCAATGAAATTTGGAAATATGTAGCTTTTCATGCGCTTAAAATATGAATAAAATAATGTTGCGCACTTTAAATTGACTTCAAGAGCAGGTTATTTTGTTTTCAGAATTATGTCGAAAGTGTTTCCGTGGAGATATGTACTATAATGACTCGGCTCGGATACGGCGAGGAGATAAGACGGTGGCGGGCTGAGAAGTACTGCGAGCATGATAGACTGATAAATGCACGACCAAGTAATGTAACTGTAAAGACAGTTGGCAGCAAGGCAGAGGGGCTGACCTGCTTTGAGGAAAGTGACATGGACCGTCTATGCGTGCTGAAAAATGTCCTTTGTGTGGAAGCTGGTATAAATCTCCACACAATACCAGACGACATAAATGTGTTTAGGATGGATACACGCGTATATCCAGGACACTGCAGACTGTTACAAGAGAGACATGAGTGTACAGTATTGAATATAATCCAAAATGCTCTGTGTGAAGATGGATATGGAAATGTGCTTTTAAGTAGTGATTTATTGGTACATGAATTTTTGAAAATTTCCGGAAATGTGCTACATGAACGCGCGGGGCCGTCGATTCCCGAAACTATTGAAGGGAAATTAAAAACGGACAATGTACTTTCCATACGCTGTCATATCCCCAACATCCTACAAAGATGGGCTGTCAGATCCCGTCATTGGCCACCACCAGTCATAGTTCAGAAAGTCGTATCGTTAGGAGCCAACGTAACCCCGGTAGCATTCAAGGGAAGTGAATACAAGCACATTGAATGGAGGATTTGCTTTAACACCGGTGAGACAGAACTTATGAACAACCTTAATGACACACAAGCGAAAGTGTATGTAGTTCTTAAAATGATCCTTAAAGAAATAATTAAACCAAATTATAAAGAAATAACATCATTCGTGTTGAAAAACGTCATATTATGGCAAGCTGAAAACACCCCACAGACAAAGTTTCATCCACGCAGCTTACTACACTGGTTACATGACGGACTGAGAGAGCTTAGGGCTGCTATTGAGAAAAAACTACTTCGCTACTACATAATTCCAGAGAGAAATTTAATGGAAGCCTGTGGTATGGAGGATGCGCTGCAACATAAATGGGTAGCAGATATCACAGAAATGCTCGAGGAAGGTCCTAGGGTAATATTGAGATTGGAGAAGATAAGAAAGGCCATTATCGCGTCCCCAGAGCCGATGCTGGGGTACAGCAAAACAAGGATGGAACTGGAGATGCTGCGGCTGGAGAAGATGAACAGAAGAATGCAATGTAGAGATGAAAACGGTAAGCTGGATGACCAGGATGTTATCTTGAATGCAATATTGAAACGCCAGGTAGAAATATTGTTAGAGGTGGAACAAGGAATGCTCCTGAAGGGCTGTTCTAGAAATGATATATACAAACTTTTCTGCAGAATATTAATGTAGAAATGAAATACAAATACTTACATTTCACCTCAAACATGCCTATACTTGAAGTCACAAATTCGCAATAAGCTACAGAAGGCAGAAATCCCGTCGGTTGAACATACCGTCGTCGTTGTCATGGTCGGGTAGTGAGTGTTCGTCTATGTGGAAATCGGCAGTGTATTGTCGCTGATATTTCGTGAACAACTGACGTCTATCTGAACATTCTAGTACTCTGAAATAGAACACTATAATGAAACAAATATATATTGAATAATTTGACAGAAACATGTGTTGTTATGGCAAAACACTGAACCTTTGTTATCGTTTGCCGACTATGGATACGAAATACAATGTTTTCCGACTCAACAGCAATACTTATGACTACATTGTTGTTGGACGATTTCGTACACATACTCTGAACAATTCGTTATTTAACGCTTACTTTTTCGGAATGTTAACAATGTGTTATTGGACGCTTACTTTAACGTTATGGTTATAATATGTTATTGGACGCCAACTTTAACATTATGTTACTAATGTGTTATTGGACGCTAACTTTAACATTATGTTAATAATGTGTTGTGAGACGCTTACTTTTACCGAACCCTCCGCCTCCAGCTCCCCCAAAACCGCCACTGGAAACGCTGAAGCCGCCACCAAATGCTCCACCCATACCACCGGAGACACCGGCAGAGAGACCACCTGCAAAAGGACCTGGACAAGAAGGACCGGTACCGCCA
This sequence comes from Dreissena rostriformis, assembly GCA_007657795.1. Taxonomy (NCBI): domain Eukaryota; kingdom Metazoa; phylum Mollusca; class Bivalvia; order Myida; family Dreissenidae; genus Dreissena; species Dreissena rostriformis. The sequence goes on from VMBQ01005193.1 coordinate 11,981, forward strand.
CCAAAGAATCCGCCACCAAATGCTCCACCCATACCACTGGAACCTCCGGAAGAGGGAACGCCTGCAAAAGGACCTGGACCGGAAGGACCGGACGGACCGGAACCGCCACTAAAGAATCGGCCAGCTGAAGCTGATCCTAAGAAAAATCCGCCTCCTGATGGGCCTCCGAAAACTGGGCCGCCGATTGGGCCAGAAGGGGCCATACCGCCTATTGATCCGCCGGAGAAACCGCTGCTAGAACCAGATCCAGAGAAAAAGCTTCCTCCGGATGGGCCGCCAGCAGAGGGTCCGCTTTGACCTCCTGATGGGCCTCCAGAAACTGGGCCGCCGTTTGGGCCGGAAGGAGCCATACCGCCTGTTGATCCGCTGGAGAAATCGCTGCTAGAACCAGATCCAGAGAAAAAGCTTCCTCCGGATGGGCCGCCAGCAGAGGTCCGCTTTGCCCTCGTGATGAGCATCTGGAAACTGGACCGCCGCTTAGGCCGGAAGGAGCCATACCGCCTGTTGATCCGCTGGAGAAACTGCTTCTAGAACCAGATCTAGAGAAGAAGCTTCCTCCGGATGGGCCGCAAGCAGAGGGCCCGCTTGGACCTCCGGATGGAGCTCCATTTATTATAATTTTGACGCCCGCTGAACCGCCGGCGTTTCCGCCCCATGTGCCACCGGAAGCACCGCCATCAGTTCCCCATCCGCCTGTTGAGCGTCCAGTTACACCACCTTGGCTACCCCATGAGCCACTGCCGCTCCATCCGGTCTGACCTCCCCGTCCACCTTGTCTACCAGAGGATCCTGCGACACCAGTTCCGATACTTCCACCTAAGCCGGCACCAGAACTAGATCCCCAGCCACTACCGGAACCAGATCCCCAGCCGCTACCGGAACCTGATCCCCAGCCGCTACCGGAACCAGATCCCCAGCTGATACCGGAACCAGATCCCTAGCCGCTACCGGAACCGGAACCCCAGCCGCATACAATATGAATTATGGTTTTGAATGTTATGTTTGTTAGTCCGCACAGGCTAATCAGGGACGGAACTTTCCGCTTTAACTGGATTTTCGCTAAAAAGAGACCTCCTTTAAAGGGACTTGTTTACGTTTTGGTAAATTGACAAAATTGAAACAAATTGTTCCATATTTGCAAATTGTCGTTGTAGTTATGATATTTGCGAGGAAACAGTAATACTGAACATTTACCATGCTCTAAAATATCTTTTATATGCATTTTTTGACGATTTAAAAACATGAAAATTAAAAAAACGTTACAAACGCGAAACAATTGAATAATTTGGAGAGTTCTGTTTTTATCGTTATATTGTGTGGCATTACGAGGATTGCTCCAAGGGTCAGTGGTTCGAGCTCAGGTGTGGATTGCTTTTGTTCTTTTTTTTTTTTCTGTTGTTTTTTTTTTACTGAAGCTTTTTATTTTCAATGTTTACATTTATTAATTTAAAGCATTTAATGACAAACTTTAAAAAAATGCCAAACTCTTAGAAAAAGTCCCTTTAAACTTAAAATTCCATTAAAGCGAAAAGTCTCGTCCCTTATTCACCTATGCAGACTGCACAGGCCAATCTGAGACGACACTTTACGCACATGCATTAAGCCCAGTTTTCACAGAATGAGGCTCATTTAATGGGCGTGTCGTGTAAACTCAAGGCTGTTTATATAAAGAAATATACGGAATACTTCACCTTCAGCTATCAAAATAACATGTTCTCGATATTGAATAAAGACTTTTTAAAGTACTTGCAAAAACTTTTGGACATCACTTAAATGTTTGACCTGTTTAATGCATAAATTAAATATGTGTGGTAAAACAAAACAAACAATCTTAAATTATTCCGTTACTAAATTGATAAAATGTAAAATGGACGTTCATTGTGAATATTATTTATAACGATACCGGTTTTAGTAAAGAAGAAAACATTCAATATGTTGGGGATTTCGGCTGAAATAAAGATGGTAATATATGAGCCTCACTCTGGGAAAGGGGGGTTTAATGCTTGTGCTTAAAGTGTCGTCCCGGATTAGCCTGTGCAGTCCGCCTCACTCTGGGAAAACGGGTTTTAATGCTTGTGCTTAAAGTGTCGTCCCGGATTAGCCTGTGCAGTCCGCCTCACTCTGGGAAAGCGGGGTTTAATGCTTGTGTTTAAAGTGTCTTCCCGGATTAGCTTGTGCAGTTCGCCTCACTCTGGGAAAACGGGTTTTAATGCTTGTGCTTAGAGTGTCGTCCCAGATAAGCCTGTGCAGTCCGCCTCACTCTGGGAAAGCGGGGTTTAATGCTTGTGCTTAGAGTGTCGTCCCAGATTAGCCTGTGCAGACCGCCTCACTCTGGGAAAACGGGTTTAAATGCTTGTGCTTAAAGTGTCGTCCCGGATTAGCCTGTGCACCCCCCTCACTCTGGGAAAACGGGTTTTAATGCTTGTGCTTAAAGTGTCGTTCCAGATTAGCCTGTGCAGTCCGCCTCACTCTGGGAAAACGGGGTTTAATGCTTGTGCTTAAAGTGTCGTCCCGGATTAGCTTGTGCAGTCCGCACAAGGAAATCAGGGACTACACTTTCCGCTTAATGGTATTTTTTGTTAAACGGAAGTATCTTCTTAGCAAAAATCCAGTTTAGGCGGACAGTGTCGTTTCTGGTTAACCTGTTCGGATTGCACAGGTAAATCTGGGAAGACACTTTACGCACAAGAATTAAGCCCCGTTTTCTTAGAGCGAGGCTCATATTGAATTTAAAAATTCGTTGCCTACCTACCAACGGCGGTGGCGTCGCCGACAAAAAGTACCTTCAAGAAGAAAGCATTCATCTTGGATTGTCTGCAGAAACACAAAACAAAATGAATTAAGTTTTATTCGCGGAGTATCTGTTTTGACACTTATTAATGTCAATATGTTTTGCGTAGGACTTTCTGTGAAAGCCAATTTAACTTTTTAAGCAGTTATTATCAAAACACATTTGAACGGATTTATTCTTGCTTCAAAGAGATTTGTTTATATATTTGTCTAGCGTTACAAATGTCTTTAAATGAATTTACTAGCATGTAATATTTTAAAACAATTATTATACAAAAGAAAACGACAAAAACAAAGATCTGACTGCCCCAAGTTGCGAAACTAGGATCTCCAGAAGCAAAAGACAACACGATAGCACTGCACCACCTGGGCCTGAGACTTTTTAAGGCAGTTTAATCGCTAAGTCGTTAATACACGTTGTAGTTACATTATCGATATAAAGGTAAAAAAAAACGCAGTATTTTTGTCCGATTTTGATTGATGATTATTCATTAAGTATTTTCTATTTTTAACATTTTCTAAATCAGGATTGTTATTTTCCTTGTTTGATTAAAATGCATTCAATATTTTTTAAGATTAAGATTTGTTTTTAAATTGTCATTTTCCGAAACTAAGTAAGAACAAGTCCCTTTAAGATTTGCAAAGGGAAATATTACGTGTACACTAATTTTATTTTATAGCAGAATTAGGTTTTTTGTTACACCGATACGGTTGTATGAATCGAGTGTAAATTATTTATTTGAGTTTATACATTTGTTAATACATAAATATTCTCTCTTTTTTCAAGCTAGCGAATGTTTCTTCATACTACATAATCAGTTATATACACAAGTTTAGCGTATTAGTTTGTTATTGATGTTAAGTTTTAAATAAAAATTACATCGTTAATAGTGTATTCTTAACTTTGCTGTAGGTTTTAAGAACCCTATATCAAGTGAATATTTTAACTTACCTTGCTTGAGGAAAGTTGGTGAATGCACCGTGGTCTTGGAGTAAGGACCTTATATACTCTCCATGCATACGATTGAGCTAACATTTCTAACGCAGACTGCACGCCATAAATAAGCTAAAAAAGGCTACGACATCTATGCCCTCTCGTCTGACTTTAAATTGAACTTTATAGCGATTTAATATTTACTTCAATTTGAAGATTTTGAACAATAAGAAACAGCGATTGAGAAAAAGTTCTGCATAATGTGGGACATGTTAACACGACCCCAGTGTTTGTAATCTTGCGAAGGTCATGCACAATTACGAGTTAAATTATGTTCATTTAAATGTAATTATGAATGAGCGACATAAAAAGAATCATAGCATGTGCAGAAATCTATTGACATCAAGGTCTTGATATCACGTAATTTTAACCTTAATCTCGAATCACCGCGATAGGTTCAGCGCATTGGCGGATACCCACGTTCGACCCATCCGCTACTCTCAAATGCTGGAGAGTAGCGGAATGAATTAGTCGTGGGTATCCGACGATGGGGTCAGCGTGGCAAATCGCGGTGATTCGACGCGATAACACTAAACAGGTAATATGAGAACCCCTTGCTTTGTCAATGGGTTTGAAATCCATTTATTGTATGCAAGATTAAAACTGCTTTAAATAGGTCAAACATTGTTATATGATCTTTAGAACAAAGAAAGATGTGCTCTGGTTAGATAGATTTAAGAAGATATAATTGTGTGTGATTCAATATATTCAACACATGTTCATGTAGCTATTTAGTGTTCATGTGTCGTATGAATAAATATCGTTGCGGGAAATTAAAATGAAATATATTGTACGACAAACAAATAAAAATTGTAGACAACATCTAGCGTTAAAATTTGGCTATTTCTATAAGGAACACTGATTGTTTATATGTTTACGTTATTTTACGAAATATTCGTTGATTTTGAGCGTTATAAGGGCTTTAAGAATGCATTCATGCATATAAACGAGTTGATGTACCATGTATTTTTGTGCATGATTTTTTTTGTTTGTTGGTGTGACCTACGCGTAGGACTTCACAGATTCCGTTGCTCGACCACACAAGTTACATGTATACATTATTACATTGAAAACCAAATCAAAGACAAAAGACCGTTTACCACTTATACTACCAGTATAGTGAGTTTTTAATTGTTATTTGTTGAGCTCGATATACAAATATTGACATATAACATATACTGTGCTTTTAACAACGCGCGTTAAAATAATACATCTGGACATTTTTTCTTAGATTTATACTATGTCCTTCAATTGTTTAAAAACTGGTATGCCCCACTGCAATGGGAATCAGTAACAATACTACTTGTCGATTTTAGTGTCCGCTTTAGATATCACATACCCTTTGTAGGATCTTTATGAAGTGGGTATACATATATACTAGTATACTGTTAAGGTCATTGCGACAATGTGCAGCGCTTATGAATCAGTTGCACCGACTGATGTCAAAATTACACTTGATGGTAAAAAGTTTAGGCCTTAATTATTTTGTCCGCTTCATATCTCTTATACCATGAATTATTTCGTGAAATCTGGATAATACGATAAGGTCTTTGAGATGGTGAGCAAAAGTCGAGAATCAGTTAATTCTGATGTCATAATAATGTCATAATTGAATGTTTAAGTATGAGTTTCAAGTCCACTTAATATCTCATTTGAAGCATGATCTTAAAACTTGCCTTAAATGTTGTGGGCTTTTAAAAATACTGCACATGCCTTTCGTTATTCTCGCTGATTCAGTTCAATTTGAAAGTTAAAAGAATCGCGGTGGGAGATTTAGCTGTCTGTTTGACTTCCTTCTTACGTTTTCTTATCCATATTGATATCATCTGTTTGAGTGCTGTACCGTCAGAAAATCAACACTTAATTTGCACAGGTGTTGGGCGCGTGGCCAAGTCACTTTAACACTCTCAATATGTCATAAAACAACATTTTTTATCAAAAAAAAAAAAATCTGATAATATATGTATATATATATATATATATCAGATTTTGTTTTATAAAAATGTTGTTTTATGACATATTGAGAGTGTTAAAGTGACTTGGCCACGCTCCCAACACCTGTGTTAACTTGTGCTATTGTAAAATAACACAATATCATGATGTTGCCTTATCAAATGATAATGGACGTGTTTTTGACTTTCACATGACCGTGTAAATTAACTACTCTCCCCACTGCAATAAGCAGCATTTCGGATACATTTTTTGTCGCAAAATACAAAATAATACTGTATGCCTTTATAATGTTAAATATAATCGAAAATAACGTAATGTTTTACGATTCCCTAAAGGTACAGCAAGATCCAAATGTATCGTTTAAAATAGGTTAACGCGACTCTCTTGAAATTCGTTCTACGAAAGCCAACTTTGAGTAACAATCTATATTTATACTTTAATTAAAATCGACCTGCCGTGCAAGCAAATTGTACTGTTTTTACCTCACTGTAGTATTTAAATCTGCATATCGTTAGGTATGCAAGTACTCGTCTGCACGAACAACACTGCCTACTCAGTACAGAGATTATATCCTGATCAGAGTTTTATCTTGATTTAAATGTAAAAACATGCATTCGAGTAAAATACATAACAAACTAATTAAGTATAATGTAGCCTCATGTAAGGGCGCAGACACAAATACATTGAAATAAATAAACATCAGGAGAATAAATTCATATTGTTTTCAATTACAAATTAATACAAATATGATAAATATTGTAACTTAAAAATACTAATGATCGATTAAACGTGAAACATATTTATGATTTACAACAGTTAGTTCCGTTTGGCAAAATGGCAGCGTACGTAGTTAGTTGAAATAACTACGTCCGTAGTCAAAAAATGCTTACATAAACAAACGCGTTTTATACTTAACCAGGTAAGAAAACAATGAGTTTGTATCGAAAAATAACTGAATACATGTTTCTGTTATATCTTCTACTGGTTCTTATATCAAATCGTGCTTTGAGAAGAGGATTGAAGATTTGACATTGTAGGTTACATGTCACTATTTCATGTTTCAAACTTGCAACTCAAATTAATGGAATTAAATAAGATTAGTAAAGAGTTAGTGGCATTGCATGAGTGCATACAAATAATCACTACTCTGACAAATTTGCTTTTCATTAACCAACTCACAGGGGATTATTTAGTTTTGACTTTAGTGTTTCTTATTGCCCTTTTGCCGTTTTGAAAAGTTCTTGTGAATTTCATCAAAAGAGGACACTCCTTGAAACTTGAAAAACCAAGATGTGCTCTTTCGTTTAAACTGAATCAATTCTCCTGCCTAGTAATAAATGTGTGGAACAGTTTACCCCATTATGTTGTGGATGCACAAACCCTGAATAGTTTCAAAGAACGCTTGGATAACAACTTGCAAGGAAGTAGTCCATATCAACGAATTTCCAGAGCCTTTGATATTTTTTTCTGTGACAGCTCTGGGAGTCCATATGCAACCCTTCATAAACACAACCGCAGTTCCCTGCAGCTGATCAGTGCACATCCCTAAACAGACTTCGTTCGTGACAAATTGAGGAAAGCAATGAATCAACTTCAAGAACACATACAATTTACCTGTACGGCAACCTACGGACGTTATCCATCGCATGCACCCTAAAAAAACATGACGATGTTTCAACACACTATTCTTGTTGACATTTTAATGTTGAAATATGGAACAGTGTAAAATGTTCAGCATCATTATCGACTAAGGCTACATCACAAATCACGATTTGCAAAAGATTAGTGTACTGCAACCTAACCGATAGTGACACTTTAAGTCGGCAACCTTACAACAGTTTTTTTGCCCCCTTTTTAAAAAAGGGGGTATATTGTTTTTGGCCTGTCTGTCTGTCTGTCTGTCATTCTGTCTGTGTGTCCAAAACTTTAACCAATATTAAAGTTTTGTCATAACTTTTGCAATATTGAAGATAGCAACTTCATATGTGGCATGCATGTGTATCTCATGGAGCTGCACATTTTTAGTGGTGCAAGGTCAAGGTCAACCTTCAAGGTCAAAGGTAAAAATAACATAAAAAATAAATTAAAAATAGGCGCATTGTGTTTCTGACAAACACATCTCTTGTTTATTATGAATTGTTGGAAAGAGAGTACGAAAGAAAAAACAAATTAAATAAAAAGCAATTATTTTGTGATTTAATGGTACCATTTGCATGGGTTTGTGGTTTAGACAGGTTAACGTTGATACGTTTTTGCAGTTTCAGTGTTTCTTAGCCCTTGCATTGGTGAATAAATTTTGCACCTTTATAAAATAGACGGCGCATTGCAACTCTCAGCAACCCTTTAGTTATATAGCTGAGAGTTGAATTTCTGCAACTAGCAAAGCAGTAGCTTGTACCAGTACTAAATGAAAATGTGCTTTTGAGTATCTTATAGCAGTAGACTTTACTAAATACACACTTAACCTGTCATCACATCATACTATATATAATACTTGGGACCCACACAATTTGATTAATAAATTGATTCACAAACATGATGGGCCGTCATTTTGATTACAAGCTTCATTTGATACACTTGCTTTTGATTCAAATGTTAACTTGCACTAAAATCTCAACTTGATTATTGATTAAACCAGTTACGCACTTATAAAATTTACTTTAAATTATGTTTCCACTAAAAACAAGCCATTTTGTAGTAATTCAAAAATCACAGTCTAAACTGCATACACTAAGTTTGTAGCTGTATGGTAAATATTTAAATGCAAACAAACATAAGGTTATATCATCCATTTGTTTTTATTTATACATTCTAATAACACAAACAACACACACATATATTTCAGTAATCATATGAGCTTATTTATATGTCAGTCTGTCTAGGCTTAGAAGAAGCATGTAAAGTATATTCAGTCCATATATAAAACTTATATGGTAATGCATTGCGATACAATTTAAAGAAGTGAACACTTCACATCATTTATTTGCACATAAAAGACTAGTAACACAATCAGTAATGCTTAAACACTGTCATCAACTTACAAGAATATTTACGTATTATGTAGTTACAAAGTGATGTTATCTTTTGAAAAACTGTTGAATGAATTCCTTATGTATCATAATCCATTCAATGCATTATGAAAAACAAGAATAATACAGAATAGTATGCAGTTTATTCAAAACAATATATTATACATACAATTTTATAAATAAACAATGCTGGTTTTTTACTTGCGTAAAAAATATTTATCATGGGACAACAACAATTAACAGCCAATTTATTAATTTATGACGCTAGTTGCTACTGTTTATAATTACACTGTCTTACTAAATGATCACAACGTCTACGTACGGAGTTCTTTTACCAACTTGTGGTAAGTTGTTTTATTGCAAGTTTAACATTTAGTTGCAGACACTGGTCGACATATAGGCTAAATTTGCATCGGAACAATCGCTTTTCTTCAACATGTTAATTGCCTTCAAATCGTTAATTTAACAACCCATTGACAATGTTTGCACATACGTCTTTATAATGTGATAGCTGATTTTTGTTTACAGACAGACAGATATAGACTCTACAAAGTTCTATAAAAGTTCACATATGTTCCTTTGAAATTGAAGTAAACCTACAGAACCAATAAACAAGATCACCATGGCTAAAAACTTCATTCCATGGAAACTTTGATAGTTCAGGAATCCCTCCTTTGTTGATTTCTGGAAACCAACACTGTCAGTTTTGCTCAATAGAATGGCTTGTGTGATGCCCAGTGCTTGGCAGAACAGCTTCTAAAAATGGAGAACCAACAGTGAACACAAATCTTAAAATTTGATAAATGATGCAGGCGTTTTGTAAAGTTTTTTGTTTAATTTTGAACAATCTGGAATATTGTGGTACGAAAATCCGACAGTGTTAGATTTAGGGGTTTTAGGCCTTATCTGTATATAGTGATATGTAACCTCGGCAAAGTGAGAGCAGACGAGGTGTAAACAAGTTGAAACTAAGCTAAAATACAAAACAGTTAAATCGCAATATCGATACATTTTGTGAAAAAACTTGTTTCTGAAGGATTACAACCGAAACTTACCAGATTATTGCTAATGATCACATGTAAAACTGCTTTCTGGGAGCGAATGCAAATTGTGTCACGAACTCTGACTTGTAAACAGCACGTACTGTAGGGTGGCGCATTTGAAATACCGCGAGAATACCGATGCCGACCATAATGTTTTAAAAATCATTATTTTTAAACAAGCGTTTATTGATTTATGAGATAATAATAACAATCAGAAATCAAATAGATCGAAGCAAATCAATTCGAACGAAATCTGGATTTATGCAAAACATTTTAAACGGGTTATATCAACGAAAATTATGTTGCCGAAAGTTATCGCGTTTTGTAGTAAACCAGTCTGTGGAATATAACTTGTTCCCCTTAACGGCTTACGGCCGGGAAAAAGGAAACCGGAAGCATAACAAAAAAGCGTATTTTTACGGTGAAAAACATGTAATGCAAGAATACAGAGTACAATTCGCTACACAATACTGACTTCCATAAAGTAATATTTCTTGGGGTATGCATATTTGTGTGATATAGCGTTCGTCGAAGTGTCTATGTTGATCCAGCGGTCTAGGATTTTGCATCGCGAAAATAGATGACGTCACGCAGGCAGGAAATATTTGATTTCAACAGACTATCAGATAAGTAAATTTGTATTTCAGAAAAGTGATACAAATTAATGGTCAATGCCCTTCGGGCTTTTGCCCGTAATAATAATTAAAAAAGCGATTAATGACAATGCCATTTAGGAATTGTTTCTCACAGAAAGTGACTCATAATTCTCCCCGAAAGCCGCACGCGGGTTGGTTGGAGGGCGGACTGCCGCGCACTGGCCAGTGTATCGGAACTTTCGGTGTCAGCTCGAAATGGTTCTTCCAACCCTGATATTGCGCAACTACCTTCAATACGGATATACACGGTCGGTTATCTTCAGGGAGATTTCCAAACTAAAGCATTTGGTGCAATAAAACGCATGTAAGTTAAATTTTAAAATGCAAAAGTAGGTACTAATCATCCCTTTAAAGCAATCCAATACGTTGACAAATTCTTAAATTTTAAATCAAGGCTGATTCAAATTGTTGTTGTTGTTGTTGTTCTGGTTGTTGTTGTTGTGGTGGTTTATATATTGTAGTGGCATTTATTTCATTACAAAGTATGCAACAACAAACCGAATTGAATGTCTTTTTCAAAATATTAAGTTCAAATATTTATCAAAATAACCATCTAATAAAAAAGTAGAATTAGTTTAAATAGGTATATTGTGAAGACTTAATTGAATGTTAAATGATACAAACTTAATAATCGTTTTAACATTAGTACACATCATGTTCATCAAATGTATCTGAAATAGAAAGTGCGAAAAAAAGAATATAACCCATATGGTTTCTGTATTGTCGATTTTCCTGTAATTTTCAAATATTATATATCAACGACACAAGCGCAAATAGTTACCTTCGGAAGCCTGAGTTATAATGAGGCACGTATATCAGGAAAATAACATCTTTATTGGGTGAATATTGGTAGAACACTTCCAACGAATATGTGGAAATGGTGCTTTTAAACGCAGCACACACAACTACAGTCTACCTTGAATTGTCCAGTTTCTGGGGACATGTCGAGCAAGGTGAAATCGATCACTCGATCACCGTTTGGATTAATATAGAATGATTCCTTAACAAAAATAAATGGCCTTTATATGTTGACATCAAAGAATCGAAGACTTTTTCTAACAGTAATTGAAACATGTCACTCTACAAGAATTTTCGATTGATGCAAAACAAAATACTACACACGTTATTTTTATCGACGTTACTATCGAAGTTATGGTTGTTATTTCGAACAAGGTAAACTATTAAAGACGTTTATTTTTTATGTATAAACCATTAACAACGCGCCTTTTATTGGGTTTCGTGAAAAAGTACATTTATTCCTTCCGTTGAATGGGTTTCTATACAAATGCACTAGATTACTTTCATCGCTATTCGAGAGGTTTAAGGATTTGCGCTGCTGACATAGCCGGATCGCGGTATTACTTGTCCGGTCACTAAAACACGTATATATAGATACACCTACATAAGTTAAGGATATAAATGTTCTGATAACATTTCTCACCAACACGTGTTCTGTTCCACATGCGTTGAACAACTCTCTGTCCGTCACGAGGATTCTCGCCTGTCGCGATAGTTTCATTAAGCGCATGCGCATAGAGTACGAAGGAATCATATAGGCCTATGTTGACTGTAGACACATGTAACAGACATATATCAAATGCTTTTAGCGCAAATGGTCAACCGATTCTTTCCTCGGACACATTTTTCCCCGAATGTAAATGATTTATAGACGTGCAACTCTGTCTTAAAAGCAAACGAACCAATTCAAAAGACGAATTCGCATTAAAAAAACATGTTTCATGAATTGTTTTTTTGCATGGTTTTGTACAGCGAAACACTCGATCTCTTTTCTGTGAACTTAGTGAATAGCGTCTTTGTATCTTTCGTAAATGCCAATGAATTGACAATTTAATGCTAGGTAATTTTAATTCTATATAGACATATGATTTACGAAATAAGAACACCACGGTTGTCACAAATGATCTCATTTACCAGACATACCATTGGTATGAAGAGTTAAACCGGCTCAAGGCTTGTTACCTCGTGGTCTTCCTTCCACTTAAAGTTGTACTCGGTAAGTGCGCGCCGCTTCACTTCCTCCTCGAACCACGGGAACTGCGGGTCCTCAGGCCGGCGGGGCCGCACCACCATCACCGCCTCGTAGGTTTCCTGGCCGCCTGGGGAGACACGTGGAAATAACCGGTAAAGACTGAATTGACGGATTCATGGGATATTTATACACGATTTAGAAACGCCACGGGCAATTTTGCTACTATTATTCCTGACCATGTCGTTTACGAGTGGCCTTAAATCCTTTAAGGTTTTAGAAAATGTCAAATAAATTTGCAACGATTCAGAAATAACGTCATTAAGTATTTACTGCTTCAATAATAATTATTATAAAGATGATGTTGATGCTGTTGCTGATAACCATGAAAATATTGATATGATGCTGCTTCTGCTGATGATGTTGGTTATGGTGGATGTGATGGTGGAGGTGAAAGTGGTGGTTCATGATGGTGCTGGTGGTTAAGCTGAAGATGATATGGAGGAGGAGCATGATAATCATGATGAGGTTCGTGATTTTGGCATTTAAAGTGATTACAATTGTGATTTATCAATCGTCTTACCTGGTCCAGATCGTCTCCTCTTTCCCAGTTATAGCTGCCTGCATTCGGGTCGCCCCAATACGTAAAAAAGAATAGCAGCACGTATTCCCCGAATGTCAACGGCGAACTCTCCCGGGCCAGTATTGCCATATGACGGAAGTGGTCCGCGTTACCAACAAAAATGAATACTGAAATAATCGAAGTTTGCAGATTCGTGTTGATACTTATATGTGCCGTGTTCTGCGAAAACCGGACAAAATGCTTGTGTGTAAATTGTCATCCCAGATTAGCCTGTGCAGTCCGCACAGGCTAATCAGGGACGACAATTACCGCTTTTATTGAATTTTTCGTTTAAATGATGTCTCTTCTAAGCGAAAATCAAGTTTAGGTGGAAAGTGTCGTCCCGGATTAGCCTGTGCGGACTGCACAGGCTAATCTGGGATGACACTTTACGCACATGCATTATTCCCAGTTTTCTCGGAACACGACACATATTAGATTAATGATGATGATTTGCAATAACTTACGATACGTATGACACAATTCAGATATAAACTACTTTCGAGTTACTTTGACCAACCTGCTTTACAAACAACAAGCATTACAATTTGCATTTTTATTACGAAGGTATATACTATATATTTATAAATGTATATGTTTTTGGAATCCTCGAACTATTATTTCGTTTCTTTATGAACTATCTGTATACCTTTGGACACAGCACTTTCTTGACTGATCACTCTCAGCATTTCTGCGCGTACGTCTGCAGCTTTTGAATTGAAAAGGACTGCATGCGAGTTAATATGAGGTGCAAAGCTCTCGAAAGTGCGCTGAAAATCGCCAAAATGTGCACTGAATCATAAACTGACAGTGACATAAGGTATCAGAATCTGGATATTTCCCTATTTAATATTGTAAAGTGTATTTATATTGATACACACACCTGCTAAGACGCTTTGGTCGTATTTTTTTGTAGTTCAAAAGAATCCTTCATCACAAGTTTCCGTTAGAGTACATTTGCACTTTTGTGGAGTTATTGCATGTTGTATTTATAATAATGCATTTTTTCGATTATGTTAAAGTCCATGTAGTTGTTTTTTTTAATTTTAAGTAAGCTTATATAGACGATATAATAAGTGACGTCATGTGCAACTGTTTGGTTTAATCAGGGACGTATACAACCATATTGTTGTATACGTCCCTGGTTTAAACTCAAACAAATAGTTGTCAAAAGATGGTGGTATTCATATCAGCGCGTGTATTACGCGTTGATAAATCATAGTTTATATTCCCGAAACTTTAATATATTCAATTTTTGGGCTGAATAAGACATGTATATGAAAGAAAATGGATTTTGAAACGTTTATTTTTTGCTATTAATTGTTTTACTAGTGATGAAGTCAGTATTGCGCACACTGCTCTTGGTGTTTACAGCATGTTGTTACCAAATAGATCTGATAATTTGAAATCATTCTCCACCATTTTCTGTACAAGACCAACAATCTAAATTGTTAAACAATTAGAATAAAATTGTTTAACAATTAATGTTAAGTAAATGTACTCAAACAAATACGAATGAAAACATACAACAAACTTGACTCTGTACGTTCCTGAAAAAAAACTAATATTGTTACATATAAATTCAACTTTCTTAACATTTTTTTTTATTTTTTTTATATGGGTTTACTTATCTTTACACCATTCGTTTTAATATTCATAATCCGGTGTTCAATTGCCACTTTGTAAAGCACAAATCGATTATCTCGTTATGATCAGATACTTTCTAGGAATGTACTAGGTAACAACACGGTGTCATAAACATCACGTGGCAAACGAATATCTGTGTTAAAAATTTAACACAATGTTTGGTATTTCGATGTTTAGTCAAGATCCATGTATTTAGCGGTCATTTTATTGAGTAATTTAACTCAAAAAGTGTGTGTGTTTAAAAGTGTATAAGGTCATTTCGCGTCTGACGCTGCATTATATGTAGATACGGAGTTCGTTCAAGCTCTCCTACATAATTACTTTACTAGACCTTTTTCTGGTATAAGTTGTTAATTAAAGATTTTCAATGTTAGCTTGTTCTTGTGTTGGGCTGAGGATTCGGAGTACCCGGAGGAAGTTCCAACTGTCCAGTTTGGTGACCACCAACCAAACGAACATGATCTCGGGAACGGGGAATGCGCCTGGGTCGACTAGGTGAGAAGCGCGTGTACCAACCACTGCACTTATAGTACAGCTTTTAACACAAACTACGTACCGTTTCTTTAAGTTCATTTGTAAAAAGCGTATTGTAAAAATGTAAAGTCATTTATCCAGAACATATTTTTTAGAAACTATATACTGTATAGATTTTGGCCAGTTTAATCATACGTGCTTAATGAGAACATATTTTAAATATTGTGAAAATTGCTGTTAAACATTTAAAATATTGGGCGTGTTAATTAAAACTCCATCATTTCTCAAACATTAACTCAGATAGTACCATAATTACAGAAATGTACCAACCAACATAATTAATCCATGTTGCAACGCATTACCATTCTTGGGGTGCATAATATTTATTTAAAAAAAGACAATACTATATTAAATGTTAAATAGTTATCACTTATGATTACTAGTATAAACATCGTGCATAGAAGGTGGTTTGTCGTCGAATGTTAAAGAAAATTGATATCAATTTTACATATTGTTGTCTACTTAGCCTTCTATACGGCTTTACTTCATAGTTGATTCAATGTACCTCGTTCTCTTTCGATCGTTCATGAAAAATAACTCACACAAGCACATCTAATACATTGATCNCTTCATGATTCCAATGTCTTAACCGTAACAATCACTTGCGTAAAATAGTATATTATACTGTAGTGCATTTAAATTTTAAACTGAGAACTTCGAACTGTCTGTGTAAGAACTGTTATACATTGATTCTTAAAACTATACAGTATATTTGCCGGGGGTTTCTAACTGACACTCCTATTCAGTAAGAACTTTTTGTTAAAAGAGCAGTAGTGTTGGTTAAATGCAATAATTACAATGACTGATGGGCAAAACACGCGTAGGAAATATTTGACCATTTCAGCTGTCACTCAATTTACCAAAAACCCTTTAATGTTATATGAAACGTCGTTTCGCTTTGTCAATTCGTCATTAAATGTCAGTCGATAAATGAATATTATAATACGTGATTAATGCGATCAAAGAATGGTGTTTGTTGCCTTATCGATTCGGTACTTAATCATATTTCCCCGCAAACCCTTAACAATTTTACCTTACGTACGATAGAAAAAAAACACACAAAAACACGAAGTGACGGCTATCAAGACATCAAGAAAAACCAATGAGGCACATGATTTGTATAGCTAATAATAATTTTATGTTTTTCCTGTGCGATAATAAATCCTATTAAAGCGAATAGTTTTTATGTTTGGTATTTTTTTTTTAATATTAACGCTATCTTAGTAAACAACATATTTTCCGAATTATTGTGGAAAAAGCCTGACAAACGGTTTATGATCTTACTGATTTTGAATACTGATTATTTATTATTGAACCAATTTTTTTAAAACATTTTTTTTCGTTAGGAGTGATATTTTGCTTATTTATAAATAACGTGTACATTTTTATTTGAATCTATTATACTAATTTTGAAAATCGTCATTTAACCAAACCGTGAACAAGTCCCTTAACCCTTTGCATGCTGGGAAATTTTTCGTCTGCTCAAATGTCGTCTGCTGAATTTCTAAAATTAGCATTTTCTTTGATTTTTTTTCAAAGAATACTATCAGAATAGCAAACAATTTGGATCCTGATGAGACGCCACGTTCTGTGGCGTCTCATCTGGATCCAAACTGTTTGCAAAGGCCTTCAAAATCCGGTTCCAGCGCTCAAAGGGTTAAAACGTTAGCTCTTGATAAACATTCTTCGTCAGATTATTTTATTAGAAGTCAAAGCACCGATGAGTAGGCATACTATTAATTATTCAGTAAAAAAGCTATACCCATATTGAAGCTAAACATTTAGTGTTTAAATTTTATTATAAATTCTTTATAAAATATGAAGTTATGTTTCATTAATTAAACATTACGGGTTTACCGTTTGTTAAAGTTGTGCTCTCGTGCTTTTTAACAATATAATTTTACTGTGTGTTTTTTGCGAATAATCAAGAACTCATTTAAAGCTTCGGTTCCGTACTTATGTATTGCAGTATAACCGATATATCCCCTTTTGTATATTGAAACGAGTCGCGTTAACACAAATATAATATATATTAACAATTCTCAAATTTGAAGACATGCCCTTATTAAAGGCTTGCAAATTGTATCGTTGTAATTTATTCCAAGCCAAGAAATACATAAATTATGAATATGATAACTTGAGAAAAAATGCAATTTCAAAACATAATTTAGAGTCCTTTGATAGTGAATGGGAACTTTTTAATGCCAGTTTATCACAAACATAGAATTTTAAACTTGAGGATTGTTGTTGTTTCATCTGTTATTACAATTTATACATAATTGTTTGTCTATACACACTGAAAAATATCTATATCATTAAATGCACCTATTAATGTTTTTTTCGTCGCTATGCCTTTTAAATCTGTTAGTATAATTAATACATCCTTAGTTGAATATAGATGCACACTGGAAAATGCCTTTGTTTTCTTTTTCTTATTTCAATTTTATTTTCAACACAAAATTACAAGCATTGTTTAGATAACATTAGATGTTGTGCATTTTTTATTTTTTGTTTTGATTTGTTCATCTCTGATTGCATCACACCATTGTGTTTATGTTTTGATATTTTATATGTATTTTTTTTTAAATATAATGTGATGAAAATTTTCTTTATCAAATCTGTATTTTGTGAAATCTGCATTATCAGAGAATTATACATAATGCAATTCAGCACTCTAGTAATCTTTTATACATAATATAGAACGAATATACACGTACTTTTATGTATAACTATATTTAGTTAGTATGTAAAAATAGCTTTTTTTAAATGTTTTATTTTTGAAATATGTGTTGTATCTGAATTTATTGATTACAACTATGTGTATATACTCCATTCAAGTGCATGTACATAGACTGCTACAGATAAAACATGTATGAATTTAATGCTATATATTGAAAATAAAATTCTGCACACAAAAAATCAAATAAATAATAATAAAAAATTGTATCGTAGTATTATTGGAACACATCATGAATTATAACACACAAATAATATTTATTAAAGAATAACATGTTTTATTAAGTCTTTATTAATGTATACAAATGTTTACATTTATTATTTCATAGAGTATTTGAGAACAAAGTTTCCGAAACATATTTAGACAAGTATTTGTTGAAATTAATATGTTTTTTCTCAAATACTCTATGACATAAAACATGTAATCCCGGTATCTCTTTCAATACTGATTATCTATGAAACAATAAATTAAGTCCCGTTATCTTTTTTCCGATTCTGGTTACAATTTGCTGTTAAATAGACAACGAAATGCTGAATATGAATTCAGCGTGCATGAACATATATACAGATAGAGGTTTTTAGTAAGCCCTTTAAGCCGGTCGAGTTGATATTTCTCACAACAATTTGGTTTTCTCAACTGACCAGATGTGATCAGTATTCGTCAGATAAATTCTAAAGCTTAACTCTTCCAAACTGATTTTCGCAAAAACTGTGCCAAAAAAAGCATCACAAATACGAAAACTTATCATGAACATAACGGAATCCTTAAGACTATTATTAACGCTCGATTGGTCATTTTCGTCTCGGGTACTACTAACATGTACCCTGGGTACTCTCAAGTATACTTACATGTACCCCAGGTACGGTAAATATACTAAAACGTACCCGGGAGTTTTAACTCTAAATCGGTCGTTGTCGGCTATTTTTTTTTTTATTAATTATGTTCACATTTATGTCAATTTTCTGTTAAATGGCCTCTATATTATCGAAACTCATACTCAAAGATCATGTTGATGCAGTTTTTTAAAAGAGAAGTTTGTTTAAGATAAACAATATCGTTCTACGGTAATCGGAATCGCGTTTTACGACGTCGGATTTTGGGCGGGAACACAACTCCGGTACAGTCTAATATCGACCGGATACGTTTAAGTATATTTTCCGTACCCGGGGTACATGTAAGTATACTTAAGAGTACCCGGGGTACATGTAAGTAGTACCCGAGCCGACAATGACCAATCGAGCTTAATTAAGGGAACGGTAGTCGGCCAGAAAACATGCGCAGAACTACAAAAATTCCGCTTCGACCCCTTGTATGGTTCTATTGTCCCTTAGCCCTAAATCGAAGTTGTTCGCTAACATACGATTTTATAAAAAAAAACTACGATTGTCGTGTTGATAGTGTGAACATGAATTTTCAATTCATTAAAACATGTATTTTAATGAAATAGAAAAGTAAACTACCGGA
This sequence comes from Dreissena rostriformis, assembly GCA_007657795.1. NCBI lineage: Eukaryota > Metazoa > Mollusca > Bivalvia > Myida > Dreissenidae > Dreissena > Dreissena rostriformis. The sequence goes on from VMBQ01005193.1 coordinate 31,437, forward strand.
GTAGAGGCGTTAATCAACGCTTTACAGTCAACAAATTGTGCTCTATGTCTTGATAATGGTCGTTAAACACATTTGATGTCGTCACCACAGTCATATAAACTCAATACATGCATCCTCAAACATACAACTGAATAAAAAGTATATTTTTTAACGTATCTATTCTAACACGCAACAACTGTTTTATGCCAAAGTTTATCTATTTATCTATCTGTATTTCAATAAAATAGAAACTACCGGAGTAGAGTCGTTAATCAACGCTTGACAGTCAACAAACCGTAAATAGATGTTTAGCTATACATGTTTATATGTCAACATTGCATGGTTTTATTGCATGTTAATAGTGGTGATATGTTACCAAAGACCTGATAGTAAATGGCAAATATTACATCAACCTTAGTTGAACATCGCATAAGTGTCAAGCACTGTCATGTTAATTTTATTTACAAAGTCGGTAAGCAGTAAAAACGGATAACACGGTAAATAATATTTCCAGATTAAAAAAATAATATTATTAATTCATATTTAAAAATGTGTTGCATATACATGTACACTCATATTTCTGTAGATATCGGAAATAGACAAACAGCCATTGAAACAGTCCCATGCCGACCACATATCTTCACCGACGACGACAGCGTAACGCCGGTCGTGTGCAAACTTATGCAGTCGTGTCGGGATGTCGACCCGACGCTTCGCCCAACGTTTTCTGTCATTCGTTCTTACATAAAGAAGAATATTCAACTTGGAGAGTATGTACTAGTTTGAAAAATGTGTATGTACGTTCATTGTTTGGTTGGTAGCTGTATTGGCTTTTAAAAGCATTTAGATTTCGTTTCCTGATAGTTTTTGACATTTAGGAATGCTTGTATTTGTTTTGAACTTTGGTCTGAAGATAATGGCATATGAATACAATGAAATTTCATAATGAATAGGCTGGTAAGCTATATTATATATTTCCCACATACGAAACTTTCTTTAAAAAGAAAGGAAAATGAAAAATGATGTGTATCAACATATGGGCTATAACGATTTCGAGTGAAGCCACGTTATTTTTCATTGTTTATTTATACATATATAGATCACTGAATATTGATGATGTCATTCTACGACGAATTGAAAAGTATGCCAGCAATCTTGAAGATCTTGTCGGCCAACGAACACAGAAGTAAATTCAGGGAAAAAGAAAAATCGGACCGACTTTTGTACAGAATGCTACCAAAGTAAGCATTAAAAATATCGTTTTGTTGTCATCAAATCATAGTCATTTATTACAACATGTAGAGTAAGAAATAGTTTTCTTCTTTAACACAGCTTCCATGCCTTTCATCTATTCCGTTTCGTCTGGTTTGTAGAACATGCGCTGATAAGCTGAAACGCGGGGAAATTGTTCCGCCAGTTATCTTTGAGGCGGCTACGGTATTCTTTTCGGATACATTTGGGAATAAGAATTTACATAACAATGTTATGAATACTTTTTTCGAAAAATATAATAGAACTGACTATTATAATGAACACAATTACTCAGTTGATGTCATGAAAAGAATGTTGTAAACATTCCCATTATGAAATACTACTTTATTCAGCCGGCCTGAGCGCTCTATAAATAGCTTTTATCAAGCTCCAATTCACTGGGTCATTGTCGATCAAAACGTGGAAATGCGAGTTGAGCTCGCGACCCGACCTCCTTTTGATAGTGATCATTAAAAGTTGAAATTATATTTATAGACGCTAGATGTGTATGTTCATATATGTTTGAAATGCGGTTGTGTTCTGTGCATTTCTTATAATTGTGAATTTACTTTTCTTTGAAATCAAATAAACTTTGTAATGGAAGTCTCGTTATACGACAAACTATTATCATTTTTTTTTCATCTGCGTAGCAAGAATTCACTTTTTTATTTTTAAAAAATTATTTGATATAAATATTAAAAGTTTGGCGGGAGCGTACTGACCTTATAATATTTTTTTAACTGTGCATATTATGTTACTATACGCTTTAATGAAAAATTGAATTTGCTTTGTTAATTGTATCCCAAATTGGAAATAAGCTCCTGAATTGAACTTTACAAGAGAAACGAGTGACTCTTAGCTGGTATTGCTTCATTTATTGATAGAAGATGGTGAGACAAATTATGATTTAATATTCTACTTGCCAACGTACTCGTTTTGTTTGACCATCTTCAATCAATGAGAAAGACAGATATATTAAAGATAACACTACAATTATGAAACCAAATTTACATGAGTATTGATAAATTTAGCATTTCGTTTTTGAAGGGACGTTTAAGGACAACAAAGGACAATGCGCACTCTTTTATTGACACCATGTTACATATTTACTGTTATTTAATATATATTTCGTTTCCTATTGGATGGGCTAACGGCGCACTATAATGTTTTCCTTTATTTCATAGTTCGACAACTTTAATCGTTAAACGAAATAAAACAAAGCTAAAAATAAGTGGTAAGTCTTGAGACCTTCTTTACTCTGATATTGAATAATCCGTATCCTGATAAGAATAAAATCATGTTTATTGTTATGCTATATTGGCACTAAATATCATATATTCAAATTATTATAAAGGTGTTTAAAGTGACAGTTCGCGGATATATGTGTCGTGTTCTGAGAAAACTGGACAAAATGCATGTGCGTAAAGTGTCATCCCAGATAAGCCTGTGCAGTCCGCACAGGCTAATCAGCGACGACACTTTCCGCCTAAACTGGATTTTCGCAAAGAAGAGACATCAATTAAACGAAAAAGTCTATACAAGCGGAAATTGTCGTCCTTGATTAGCCTGTGCGGACTGCACAGGCTAATCTGGGATGACAATTTACGCACAAGCATTATGCCCAGTTTTCTCAGAACACGACTCATATATATATGGGCAGAATCGTAAGAAAACGTGTTTTTATTGAGGATATCGCTGAAAATCCGGTTGAAATTCAAACCTATACAAACGAAATTGCGGATACGGGCGAATTAAGCGGAGAGAAGGTAAGAAAAAAATGAAATAATCTGTTACAGACGGAAACTGAGTTGCAACGGTACGTTTTTGCTAAATCTATGTATTAATCTTCCATATGCTAATACTGTTTAGCGAAAGCTAAATATAGATATCATTTGCATAACTCGCGACGCTGCAATAATTTTCGCCTATTGCATGTATTTATGATCATTTATATATTATTTATCGATTGAAAACCGATTTTGACCAGGTTTTCGATGTCAACCTCGATCAAAAATATATTTCAATGAATTAATGTAAAGTTTATTTCTCGCCATACGATTTTTATGCAAAACAACGATCTATTACTTTAAATGTTTATTTCAGAATGTCTTATCAATTTATTGGCTGAACAAATGCATGTATGTATATGTTTTACGATATTGTAACCAGTGCTTTTACCAACAAGTCAGTGCACATGTTTGGATAATCAAAGATCGTAAAGAATAACAATCAAGTGATTTATATACGTAATTTCTGTTCTACAATTTATAACTAAAATGCAAATAAGCAATGCGAACATGATACCTTAAAACTGGTTCCAATAAGATTACCACGGTAATCGTTCGCATCATATATATTGGCTATGTCTGACCATCCGAAATACTTGAACACCTACAAATAGTGAGAAATGCAACACGTGAATTTATGGAAGAGAATAATAATAATAATAAAACAATAACATACAATTTTAACATGCTTTGATGTTATATTTGTATGGTCGCGCAGTTTTGTAGTATACCTTGACAATATCCAGCGTTAATATAACATTTGGGACAAAATAAACTCCAAAAAAAGTAAGTAACTCAACGATTTAAAGTATTATGTGTATTATTGATCACATGTAGTTGCCGAATAAAACGGCAAGCATACCGTTATTTTATTCTAAGCCTTACCTAATAGATTACAAAACGATATTGCATCAACCTATTACACTATATATGTCATATCTCTTCGTTGATATCGACCTGATACTAAAGCGCATGATATAAGTTTTTTCACAAGGTGAGTAGACGTTTATATCATTCAATGTTTAAAGGCATGACATATTACTCGGAATCAACGATAAAGTCTTCATTTCGTACAGAAATAAATCAGATTTAACAAACAAAGACTATTTGTTACCAAGATGTAATACATCGTAAACGTCATACAACACATACATGCCCCAAAAACATGCAGAGTCGAAGAGATTATATTGTATTATTCCTTTAAAGCTGGGGACGTAGAGGCATGTTAAAAAAAGGTTTCTGCCATATATTGTTGTGATATATCAGACTTGGCACGATTAAAAGAACGGGTCGAAAAGCCTCGCCGTTATTTAATTCTAAGCCTCACCTGATGTATTGTACGGTACGGATTACCGTTAGGGCCATCGTGGTTACACATTAATATCCAGAGGGCGAGATGCGAGAACGCGAGAGTACGATGGCGACGATGCGAGAATACGATGACGAAGGTGCGAGAATACGATGACGAGAGTGCGAGAATACGATGACGACAATGCGAGAACGCGATAGCACGATGGCGACAATGCGACAGTGCGACAATACGATGGCGACAGTACGAAAGTACGATGGCGACAATGCGATAGTCATATCGTAATGTCGCCATCGTATTGTCGCACTGTCGTCATCGTATTGTCGCACTGTAGTCATCGTATTTTCGCACTCTCGTCATCGTATTCCCGCACTCTCGTCATCGTATTCTCACACTCTCGCATTGTCTCATTGTCGCCATCGTACTGTCGCACTGTCGCCATCGTATTGTCGCACTGTCGTAATCGTATTCTCGCACTCTCGTCATCGTATTCTCGCACTCTCGCATTGTCGCATATTTCATCCTTGTATCTTAGAGCTTTAGAAGACTGTAAACTAGGTCACTCTAACTGGGTGTCCAATGTTTTAAATTTAAATACGGAAAAGCCGCAGTTTCGCGCTTAGCGATATCGATGTTTTCGCCGTTACGATATTGGTCAGTCTTACTTTTTCTTATGGTAATAGTAAAATATTCGTTAAAAAACTGAATATCATCACATCTCAAAATAACTAGCTCGTTAAATCGTAAAAAGCCATTGAATGCTAAAGAGATCATAGATAAATCCCTCAATACACGCAAATCTGTATTGTTAGAATATTTTTCGCAAAGCTCTTTCAACGATTCTAAAGAAATCGGTTCCTTGCGAGAAACAGGTTTTGACAATGTTCGTTTTGCAGATTCCAGCAAATTCATCACAGAAGAGGACATATCCAACTATAAATTAAAACCAGATTAGCACAGTCTGACATAACGGACATGCCTTTTTTATTAAGGTTTTAATATATTAAATAGGATATTGTGGTATTTTACCTGAAATGTGTGAACGTAAGTTATATTATTGTGTTGTTTTCCTTACGAATAAATAATGTTATGCGATACGATTTGTTATCAAAGATAACCATACTTGCTAGTGACGAAATGCCGCGAGACGTTTGCAATTATGTCAATAACTAATGTGTACATACCTTAATATTTTTTACAAATATTACTAACATCGGATACAGCAAGCGATATAAATCATGTTTTCAATATTAAGTGATTTAATGAAGAATTCTCCCTCCGGAAGAATGACCTCGTACAAATAAAAGAGCGTATTTAGTATCATTTAAAATGCCCAGCGCACAGGATTTCATACAAAAACGCGAGGTCCTCGATAACTCAGTTTGAGCAATACTCGATACGCGCTTTTAAGAAAGTACAAAGCACATCAATTTTTATGAGCGCTTAATTTTATATTTTAATGTGCAACTATGGCGTTTGTAAATAACACTTAAATATGGTTGTGCGGTATAATAACATAAATATAAACAGACAGATATATTTAAATATAATAATATACTGATTGCGCTGTTATAATATGATACAATATTATGCATTGCACGTGAAATGCATATTGTAAATTTCATGTTGCGAATTGTAAATATTATCAGTATATTACATTGCATATGATTATAATGTTAAACATGAACAAAGTATGACCGAAAGTTTTAACTATCAAGACAATTATAGTTTGGAGTTATTAGATGTATTTCATTGATTACATAACATTGTATTGCAATGTAAGTTGCAAAACAGTGTAATCAGCTGTATATATTGCCCGATAAATAAGCACAAATATGATAGTGACGTAAGAAATACGGATTGCGTTTTCAATACTCTAACAATAATGAAACAAAAACAACAACATCATAATCATTTAAAGTGCATATTTAAATGTATTCAAAAGATACATCCACAAAATGTCACACATTTTGACACGAATTGTAATGTCTGTGTTTCCTGTTTATAGTCTACATTATTACTGTATCGTAATATAAAATACACTGTCTACCAGTATTCTCTCGTTCGCGTCGTATTAACCTCTGACAATTGAAGTTATATTAGCCTCTGACAATTGCAGTTGTCTGTGTTTGAAACTCAGATCGATATCCGTTCTGGTCTTGACATGATTTCGAAATGAACAAAGCATGTGCCTGAGTGCAGAACGAAATTTTTGACATGACAAAATGTAAACAAAAACATTTATCCAGTTCTGAATATCCGTTATTGCGTGTGCTAGCGATGTGTAGATGTAAAAGTTCAAATAGTCCCGAGGACTGTGAGCTAATATAACTTGTGCGTCTGGGTAAAGCGCATACCATATCAGAGCCAAAAAATATGGGATGTGGAGTACGACAAACGTTATAGAAGTAGCTAATAATAGAATTGTTAATTTTTTCTGCTCTAGCCGTTTCTTCTCAATTATATTTTGGTTAGATGTCATGTTCAGTCTTCCCTTTGTCTGCTTTGCAATTCGAAATATAATTGAGATGTTGCATTTGATAATGACGACTAACGGAAGTTATACATAGTAAATGGTTTCAACTAAGTACCAAATTACAGACAAAAACAAAGTATAATTACACGATTTTTCTGACCCATTTCCAAGGAAATAAGATGACACTTCCGTTAAATATGGTATTGTCCACAGTAAGCTCCAGCATAACAGACTACCCAAAACGCATTTTACTCGTTTCAATGTAAACCACACATTAAACTTAAGTGGGAACAGTGCAGCACACATCCGTTCAACAGTCCAACAAGCTAGAATATAATTTGAGAACACCAATAATGTATTTATCAAATAATTAAACATCTTACACATAGTATTATTCCAATCAAATCCAATTTTGTCAAGATAGTAGTAGGTGAATCTCAAGAGACAAACAAACAAGTCGGTAGTGCCTAAGCAAATTATACATAGTTCTGTAGTATGGAAAGATTTCAGATTATACACTAGTGCAACTGTCAACGGATTAGTAAAAATCCAGGTATATTGGAAAAATAGAAGAAATAGTGCTTAACAAAATTATAAACGTGTATCTCATACAAATTATCGAAATGAGAAGTTAACCCTTCTTGGTTCGAATTGTTGGTATTAACACATATTGCATCCGAGCAGTTTGTCGAATATTGCGCACATGGGCATCTATGGAATGTATCGTTGCTATTTCCCGAATCGTTTTTGTGTATGTTGGTATATGCAGTTGTCGCGTGAAAGCTGTCCTGAATGGGAGATGATTGCTCATTATTGTACACACTTCCCCCAGATAAGTGTGTACAAATAAGTGAAAGCACGATAACATTCACAAACGGCTTTACTTTCATGTCTGAAATGATAAACATAAAAGATACAAAACATCGTCCAATCCAAGCATACGATGAACGAAGAAAATGTTGACGCTCAAATTCGAGAGACGTGGACATAATACAATATGCCTTGCAATCAAGCAAGGTGTATATCTTATATGTTATATGTTATACTCAACTGCAAACGCATAACAGCTAACTTATTAACTTCGTAAATTTTATCTCACGCGAGAGGACCAAGTTGTTATACGTAACCAATTATAATACAAAGCCACACATAAAGCACATCGTCTTTGTGTAACTATGTTTTAACCTCATCCATGTGACATTTTCACGAAAACTTGTTTATTTTATGTCTATTTAAATGGATCGTTCATCAAAATATTGAATGTTTTGTATTTACTTCAACACGCATGTTGTTATTGAATTTGTATGTTAATGACGATGAGATATGCGTAAGTCAACATAACATATTATGTCTGTTCTGTTCATGAAATGCAGTATGCAATCCCATCCTTTAGAAAACATGTGCACAATATATAATGCTTTAAACAAATTTGATTCGATTTCTTAATAAGTTGCAATTCATGAAGTTGTTATTTTTAAGAAAAGTATAATACAATTTTCAACCGCAAAACATAATGATTCGCATTCCAGAACAATTATAGCATAATACTCACTGACTGTTGTAAATTTTTTGGTAAGCAAATTAATATAACACTATCGTACAAAAAATAATATCAGTAAAATTGGGGAGCTAATACGGATGTAGATAACATGCCAAACTTCACGAAAACAGTTAAAGCGTATCACTTACTTTTATCATCAGCGATCCAACAAAACTTAACAATAATGGCATTGGGAGATGACCTCTGTCGATAAAAATCTGTTGATGGAAAACTTTGTTCCTTATAGTGGTGTTTCACATACTAGAAAGTACTTATATTCAATCAGTCGTTTGTCATTATACTCAATGAGGTGTGTTTTTTGTTTTAAAATAAAGGCATGTACATATTTAGACAATAACACACGGCTGATCTGGACCGGACGTCTATAATCGGCCCGCCCGCCGACATAACGGCCCGAGGGCCATTATGCGGCTAGGGCCGATTAAAGACGGCCGGCCCAGCTCAGCCGTGTGTTATCGTTTATATTACATATCCTTATCGAACGAATCCAAAACGTATTCCGGATTGTGTGTTTGTAATGTATAATGGGAAACTTCAAAAGGAATCAAATAAATCACTCCGAGGCGCAGTCATTCGATTTCGTAAAACGTTTCAAAAAGACAAGTGTAGTTTGAAATAAATTTAGATAAAGGGAAGGAAACAAACAGAATATTGAAGTGCATATAGTTGGATTTTATTATTATAAGCATTGGATTAAAGTTGTCATTGCGGTAAGAGTGTCGTTTACTCAATTTGATGTTAAATGACTTCTTTTAAACGTAAAGCTCAAATAGTGTCATCAATCTAATCAACAGTACATTCTTATTATGTGCTACGTTTAATTATCTTTTTATTTTTATTATTCCGTTTTTTTTTGTGGCTTAATTTTATTAATCACCGTTGGAAAAAAATGAATATGCACGCCATTTTGTTCAGTTTACGTCGCACGATCCGATTCTTTTCTGATATAAAAATCGGCCTTGCGGGCCAATATAATTTATATCAGCCCGCTAGATACGAATAACGGCCCGCTCGCGACGTCATCGTGTTACTATTTATAGTAACACTATGTAATATCAAGTTATACTGTATGTTTCTCTATAAAAATCTTTAATTGTCAACGAAACATATTATATGAGTTTACGAGAACAAAAACACGTGAAAAAAGGTCAAAACTAGTTGTGAATATTCTACATGGGTGCAGTATAAAAAATGGAAAGGGGCCTTATATAACAAAGAGCTGCGGTGTAACAATTGAAGGGTACATCTACCCTTCTTCTGCAATCCCGTTTTAGCTGAATCCCCATATACGTTTATTAACACATGTTATCAAAAGTCAACGATTAAATATCACTAATCAACACATTATTCCCAAGGACAACTTTATTGTGACCTGTTTCAGAAAGAAATAACTCGATAATATGTTGTTGTTGTTGTTTATTGTTGATAGTAAAATAATATATATGAAAAAGTAATCTAATTAAAATTATTAAATACAATAGTTTTCAAGATATTAACTGTATTAAAGTATACAAAGTCCATTTTACCGTGGCTATTCTCTTAGGTTAATGGATAAAGGTTATATGTCAATTAAGCGTGTCGTTTCAGTCTATTAGAAGGACAAAGATGAAATAAAGAATATTACGACATTAATTAGAGAATGAATTTACATTTATGCGGAATTTGAATCAATTTAACTTAAAAATCAAAATACATTTAAGATTAAGAAAATATTTAGATGCGTTATAATTTGTTTATATCGTATCATTTATGCTCAAAAACATATAACTATGTTCTGACATTTTTAAATGAAAAATGTTGCTTCTGTTCTAATATTTTACACTTCATTTGTACTTATTTCATTGTTAAATAAATTGCCAACGACTTACCGAATACGGTATCCTATCCGCAGGAAATGGCTAAAATTGTGGAGTGCATTCTCTTTTATATCGTACTGAGTGGAATCGATCGATGTACATCGACATAATGAACGATGACGTTTCCATGTTCTGATTATAAACAGTGTGCTTAAGTTGAATAATTTATTAACTAACTACTAACTTGAATGTTTAATTTATTTGATGAGATTTATATATAAAATTCACATCGATCCTTTTTTTGAGTAAATATTATAATTTTATAACAAAAATAAAATAAAAAATGTTTATACTCGATTATTCATATCATTTAATTATACAACGTCATATCATATACGTGTATTAAGACGTTTTCGGGTTTAAGTCATGCGCAACCGAATACCGAAAAAAGGATTTAAATAGACTCTCTTCATAGCCGATTGTTGCAAAGTTTCGTTCTTTATTTGGCAAATGTCAAAATGCAGTCTATTTCGGCAAGTATGCATCTACACGTGTTCTGTACACCAAATTGACATGCATGCCTTTAGTTTTTTACACATTTTGCAATGTCGTATCGGCCTCGCGTGGATGCCAAGCGAGCACTCCCAGCTATGTTATCTGTGATATAGAGGACATTTGTTCCTTTCAGTGGAAGATCATATAATCATTTCATGAGCGGTAATATAAAACATATGTTTTATGAGTGGTTGGCGCGATTGAAAATATATGTTGTATATGACCACGGATGATATATTAATACGATCGTTCACTCAAATCATACACCATAAATATGATGTCATATGATTACATATGTGTCGCTTTCGGCCGTAGTGGTATAATTGTACTTTATTTTCTACATCGTTGTCGCTTGATTATAGGACGATGATATTACCCAGGTGTGACAGTAGCACTTACCCTTTCCATCTATTGCCGTTGAAGCTGTTCATACTTGTGACATTATGTGACTATATATAACAATTGGCGAATGTTCACATCTGAGTTTAGAATCTAAACATCACCAGAATGTTTCATATTGAAGTTAATCATTTAAACACTTTGTATTTGTCGTTTTTTTTCTAAATAAGGCACCATTTTGTCTTATTGTTGTGACGTTTGGTAAATGCCGTCATGTATCGACCCATTTCTTGGTCATTATTTTGGTCATTATCGTTTTTCAGTCACATGACCGGCCAAGTTTGACCATTAGTGCCCAGTTTTATGGTCATTAATGATCATAATGTTGGTCACCTACCCGTTTGGGCAACATAAAATTCAACAATAAAACAAAATAGGAGTCAGTTGAGTTAAGTCAAGATCTAGTACAGACGTAACTTTTGTCGATAGTACGGAATTCATTTTTCGAAGTAAATACCTCTGAGTCGTAATTATAGTAATAATCGAGTTTTAAAAACATTGTATACATTTAGTAAATCTGATATTTGAAGCATGTATACAACTTTTCTTGTATTATTTATATAACTTCTGAACGAACGCGGAAACGAATCTGAAGCTTATCTACATTTAATTAGCGCTACCATTTGATACTCACATTATTCACATTGGTAAGACAAACTTGGGCTATGTTACTACGCGCGTTCATACATATTTAGGTAAACAAAGGTGATGTACGAACATATTATTCGGTAATAGTTTATGACACGATTTTGAAAGAACATATTTGTTAATAAACAGATTAATTATTAGAAGACACAATGTATAAATTGTGGGTTGAAAAGTTGTATTTAACACAATCATTTTATACTATTTAATAAGTCAAATATGAGCAACCCGAGGGATGTAGACAGTGAGGTATCCTTCCGTGACATAAAAGTTATTCGTCGGCTCGTGCCGATGAAGACGCACCAGAAGCGGACGTGGAAGAGTCGTTTGGAAGTCAAGATGTACCTGACGATTGGGTGCGTGCACTACATGACACATTTTCGACAATTGCTTCCGTTCTGCGTGATGTCGTCGAGGAGTTGAAGCAGCAGAAGAAAGCAGGACGGGGCACCACACAATCGACTGCTAGCAACGAGAACAACTATAAATTTGTTGCGACGGTACAGAGACGTGTGGGTGTTCTAGATTATGATCTTCGCGGTGCGGGTGAGTGCCGGGAATTTTCGAAAGTTGGTAACAGAGGGTACCCATTTTCTATAAAATATGTTGTCGTTGTTTTTTCTTTTCTCTTTGTTTGGCTTTTAGTCCCAATCTTAGCATTCAACAGATTGTGGTTGTGCATACTGTTCATAAATGATTTATGGTTAGTACTTAAGGAAGTCGCAGCCTGAATCCCAAGCGCCGCTGTGTCTTAGCGACGACTTTGCGATTGGCCGTAATTACGAACGGCAAGCTGACGATAAACAGCCGCATCCGCAACTTGGAGCTGCAGGTAACCAGGTAGGAAAACGCCCATGACAGATTCGGTTATCATGGTTCTGCCTACATTGAGGTTCATCGTCTGAATCAGCATCCAAGAGTTCCACCAGTGAAGATGGCGTCATTTAGACGAAAAGAGGGCTGTAAGTTGAATATCGCAATTTGAAGCGATTGCAAAAAGGCACCATTAGAGTCATGATAAAATGCTTGACCAGTTGCTGCGCAGACTCGATGGTTTAGCAGTCCAGTTTGCATTCACATAGCTCTCCAAAACTTGCTAAATGACCATCTATCTCTAGTGGAAAAACTAGACAGTCGTTTCCGAGTCATCGAAACGCCTCGTTTTTTTGCTTCAACATTCAGAAGGTCACAACGACATGATGAGACTCTCCCGGAGTTTTCGGCTGAATTTAAGCAACTCTATGACAAGGCTTATGACAGGAGAGATCGCCGTTCTAGGGACGAAGATCTGGTTCGAAGGTTTCTTGATGGACTGAGCGTCGATGATATAAAATTCGAAGTAGAATTGAACGAAGAACCGCGAAATATTTACGAGGCGGTATATTTCGCTGTGAACATGATGCAGATATGGGGTTCGAGCAGAGAAGAAAGGCGAAGCTGTTATAACGCATGAAGAGGAACTAATGAAAAAGTTCATTATCAACTTCACTATCATATTATGTGTCCCACAATTGCCATGTTGCAGAAGAGACAGAAAAGGCTTTCACAATTAAAGAGACCAAATCAAACACGAAACCAACACCTCCGCTCATAAGATACGACGCTGACGGCAAGAGCAAAGCAATAACGGTAAACGAGCTCTTAGCAAGAATATAAAAGCTTAAGATCCCTATGCGTGGGAAAGTCTCAATTGTGAGAAGCATGACTCTTTTTACAAAACTGCTAAAGAAATGCAGACGCCTTTAAACGGTAAGGGACCATCCCTTGCGGCCAAATGGAGGTCCATGTAAATTGTAAGGAATAGGAGGGCCATTAGGAAATCACCACGGCGACCGTTTCAGTAACTATGTGTAACAACAGGGATTATAGGAAGGGTATGTACATAGAGGGTACAGTAGGAGATACCCCTGTTGTTGTTTTTACGACTGACACTGTCGCCTCAAAAACGATTTTTTGTTCGAGGGTCTTTAATCGGCTAAGTGAGAGTTAAATGTCTAATGTATCTGGTGCTATAGGTTTGCTGGGAGATGGGGTATGCCCATTTAAGGTGATGGCTTGATAATCCTTCAGAATACATCTTGGAACAGCTAAGAGGCTTCAAGAAGCTATAGTAGCTGACATCAAAGATGATGTACTGTCGGTCTATGATGTGTTGGGGAACGCTGATATTCCAGCTGATAGTAGTGTGAGTCGTGGCGTTATTTCTTTAGACAACCAAGAAATAACTTGCATGCAGAAGAAGTCAGGGTGTATGCTAAACGTGACTGTTTTAGATAATGTATCAGTGCCAAGAATTCTGAAGCAATACAGACAGTGTGTGTTAAACAGGAAAAGGCAGATGATGACAAGAATCCAGATTTTAAAGTAGAAGCCAATGATCAATTACAAGAAAAATATGAACTTATTATGATAGCAACACTTGCGAGCATCAATGCTGTCCCAACGTGCGAGGTTAGGCTTCCGAATCATTCTCCTGAAAAACAGTCTCAGATCAATATGCGGATATAGAATATGCGGCGCGTATTGCAAGCGTAGTTACTTATACAGAGAGATAAGATGATGCGAACAAACTGAGCATGAGAAGAATCGATATAAGGAAGCCGCAAGACCTTTTACCGGATCAAAACGCGGAAAAGGTCATTAATAAAATAAGTGTGTGTGTCAGAAAAGAACTTCGCCTTGGGTTAATAGGTTGTGCGAGTAAGATATATATTAAACAGAAATGGCGACTATCAAACACTATCATTGGCTAACTCGGGTACCGAACCAAGAAACTGTCCTAGCCATGATGTTAATGTGAACAAAACAAGGGATACTTATGAAATTGTATCTCTGTTGATGCTAGATATAAATTTTGAATGTGACCGTGATCCTAGATGCTCTGTTCAAGGACTGACTACAGGGACTGGGCATTGCGAGCCATTTCACGCCCGAGGTATCAGACGACCCATGTCACGCAGGATGTCGAGTGGGTCATTCCATCAGGGGCAAATATATAGCAGCGTACTGTAAACAACGCTGTTATATAACTTAATATAAGTGATCTGCATCAGTCTCGTTGTGTTCCAGTGTGGCTACGACGCTGTAATGTACACGTCGAAGATATGCTTTCAGTGCTTTTTCCTGTTTTCCTCTACCAAACAGGATCTCTTTTAAAACATGACAAATGTAAGACCCATTTAGACAATACAACCCTTTGATTTATTTAATCATTATTTATAGTAATTTATTATGTTACTCGATGAGTGTTTTGAATATTTTTATTTCACTTGATTTGAAGTTACTGTGAACGTTAAGTGTAGAAATACGTATATAAATAGTACGAAGTTTTGCGAGAGAAAAATAGAAAGGTATTTTATGTTTAAAATATTTGAAATACATTGCAGAATGAGAAACTTCATGTATTGCATGAACACTTTATAGTATAATATATCATCAAAAATCATTACAATTACTTAGTATCAAGTTGTTTACTAATAACAGTACAATACTGTGTTAAATTCTTTTCAACAAATTTAAGGAATGTTTTGATCCGATTTTTTTTCCACAGTACAACATAAAATAGACTCGCGTGTCATGTGTAAAATTAATGTTGTTATCAACAAACACAGGTACCAATAAAACAGGAAAACAATGCCCGTGTGCATTAATAATAATAACATTTCAGCAAAAGTTTACAATAAATGCACCAAAACTTTAATACATATAAACTCTGGTATGTATCAACAAAATGTGGAATATATTAAACAACATAAACAAAAAGTTCATATATGGAAATGCAAAAAAACAAATAACACTTCCATTTCCAATTCCAACATCGGCTTTGGATTAAATACTTGCAATTATTGTTCTCAAACAAATTGGTTTTGATGCACTGTTATTTCTCGTCAATTATGTATAGTTAAAATGCTCCGGCATTGTTTTTTCTGGTCCCCCTAGTTTCCGACACTCACAGTTACATGGTACACATAATAATTAAACAATTACAATAATAGTAAAATGTATGCTTAGAATTGTGTACACACCTTCTAAATTCAATGGTAAGGATAGTTCATATTGGTACAAGAACTGTCTTTTAAAAAAAGACAAGAGGTGTTGAAATAAATATTACCATGTCAGTTTTGCCCTAAACTTATCGATCATGGTGGCAAAATGATGAGAAAACGTGAACGTCAGACAAATTATATGACCCAAAATTAAGTTGACATGAACTCAGACATGAATATCTGTACCGGGAATATTCGACCGTAATATGACTTAAGTTTTCCACCATAAGACACAAAATTTTAGTAATTTACGGTAACAAACTTAATACTAGAATATGTCAGTAAAATCAAAAACACGTGTACATATTAATTAAATATACTTACTAGTATGAATGCAAATAGTGTACACATGCTGCGCACATTTTTTCGTTTAACAAGACATGTTTTAGCAACTGTCTTTGTTTTATGGATGTCAATCATAACAGATTTGACAGCATCTACCGGAGTTGTTGCTAAAAAGGTACACAAATAAATAAATCTCAATATCATGCAACCTCATTTTACAAACTAAGGTAAACATGCACACTTAAGGCTGTCTAATAGTGTGTCACCATTTCATTGATAGCAGGGACGCGACCTAACCAGTAAATCCGAGCCACTTACATGCTATTCATAGAGCGCTTTTAAAGCCTAAATGAGACATTCATTTCATTATATGAATGAATATAGCATTTCGTTTATGACACATACTGTGGTATAGTGCGTATTATTATCTGTGTTCAATCGTGTTTGTAAAAAATGTATATTGTATTCTTACTTTCTGTCAATTATTATGTAAAGTCTATACCCCGAAAGTATCCAACCGTTATTGGTGGACATTTAACCATTATCGTATGTTTGCATTGCCCACAATTAGAAAAGTTTTATTTTCACGCTGTAATATAATCTTAATCAAAATATTTCAAACGGAATCTGTATCAGCTTGAAAAGAGCTGGAGCGACGTCATGGTGCGATTCGATTTCATTATTATAAAGTTGAATCTATTTATTGTCCGTTGTGCATGTTTTTATTTGCGTATTCATGCTACACTACTTTCACTATAAAAAAGATGCTCATTCATTACGATCAACATACTTGTTTAGGCTGATATGTGTAAATAGAATCAAAACACAATAAGCTTAATATAAAAAAATGGCATTATCAACTTACTAAATGTAACAATAACGTTGTTGATATGAAACATATAGATGAGTACTATACAAAAATACGTTAATTATAATAAATATGATATATTCCATTTAGAAATATATGACAACGAAATTGAAACTTGTTGGTTAAGTATCGATACTCGATTCAATTTGTCACTTGTAATCGATAGATAATTGAAGTTCTAAATAATGTAGCACTTATAATAAATGCCTATAAATACCTTTATCTTTGTCCACAGCAGCAGCCTTAACCACGGTATGACTCGATGTCAGGCCAAGTGCAAGCACCAACAGCAGTTTACACAACGACTTCGATTTTAAAATCGAGTGTGATCATAACTGTCTTCATGTGGAGTTTATATACGCAATGGTGTCATTAACTGGCTAATTTGATGATAAAGCAATTGTATTATGGTGAAACAATATCTCCAGGAGCTCATAGTGTTGGACGAATTTGGGTTCCATTTTGTTCCCTTAAAGGCTCCATGTGCACTAAATGCAGTATTTATATTTATTAAATGGTATTGTGTCATTCTGTGTCCGACCCTTTATTTATGCAAAGCCCGTGTGTGTGTAAGGCAGTTTGTTTTCATTAGAGAATGATTGTTTACTTACATTCATCCGACATAATTATGTCTAGAGATATATCAGTTCTATAAGTAGCGCAGGAACATGATTTAACACAGCTTATCATTGGATACTCTAGTTGAAAATGATTATGTTGTATCGGGATTTAAAATACTCAATTGAAATTATTTAACTTTAACATTTGGATGCAAAATTATTTTCAATTCCGATTAGCAATTTCAAAAGTATTTACCTTAGACATGAACTAGTCACAGATCTTCGCGGATAAGCCCCAACACATCTTGATTGTGCCAAATACGCGGTCGTGAACCATTCGGCACGTATTGGACGGCAGGTTTAAGGACGTTTTACAATAGCAATTCTCAGCCTTTGATATTTCCGATACATTTGTACAATAAACAACGCACATATATATTTTCCAAAGACTACAGTAAGGTTAATTTATTGTTTTTCTCACAAAAACATTCCTGTATTTAGCAGTAAACATTTCCTTCAGAAAAAAAACTATCAGTGGAAAAGGACTGTATTGATATATTTAAATTTATCACATGCTGAACATTCTTTCTCGTCGTATGAAGAAAATACTAGTATGCAACATGATAAATATAACATACTGGGTTGTTTTGTAAGCAAAATTGTCTAATATTAACCAATCGCATAACAATATTTTGCCGAAAGGACGTCTTCATCGGCATATAACGGCACATCCGTAAAGTAAACTGTTACAGTTTATCAGAATATTTCGTAATATTTGAAAATGTTTGTCGTTTAAAATATTAATAATAAACACCGAACAAAGTTGGGTATAAACCATTTTGCTGTTATGGTCTTGTGTCTTCCTTGAATTCTATTAAATTGATCTAAGTTTTGTTCTTTTGTTTTCAAGTTGCATGGTTTTTCACAGTGAGATACATATACGCATAGTGCAAAAGTAACCGTGACGATACTGGGTACAGTCGGCAGTTACCACCATCAGCTGACAGCTCAAGCCGTAGCTTGCATAACGCAGGTCTGTGCAGTTGGATGTTAAATAATATATCAAACCAAAATGCATAGGAATGCACTAGATCTGAAGCAAATGTTCAAATCAGGAAGCATACATATACAATAGATCTTCATAGGATGTTCGAAGCAGAATGCATAGAAATGCACCAACTATTTATCAGATGTTCAATTCAGAATTCATGGATGTGCACACTAATTTCGTCTGATGCTTAAGTCAGACTGCATAGCTATCTTATAGGGTTTCATTAACAGATGTGCATATCATAATAAAGTAGGTTTACATCAGAAGTTTAAAAAAGAATGCATTCGTATCAGTTGACGTCTTCACAGGATATGAACATCCGAGTGTATGTATGCAGTTGATTTCCATAATTCAATAAGATAAGAATGCATAGTTATGCGCCAAAATATAACATATTCCCTGTGAATATTTACTGCAAGAAGCCTAGGTTTAAAATTATGTCAGCGAGCTTCGAAACAAATGCAATTGAATTTTCATTGACACTTTTTTTCTGAATGCATTCATCGTTTTTTTTCTACCATAAACGATACTTATAGCAAGACTACGTTTTGTGATAAAACCGATGCACGGTCCAAGTCAGCAATAATCAATGGAATACATACATACACTTACCACTTTAATAATGTATACACGATATCCATGTATCTATACATTAAAAAAGCTATACCGTCTAAATAATTAGCTGTTTACCCTAACGTATGCGCGCATAGTAATATGTATACAAGATATTGTATTTCTTATTTAATACGTGTTTATATTGTTTCATAATGAATATCAATTATTGTAGAATATGAACTCAGCAAAAGTATTTAAGATTGGAGGTTTCTATATACTTATAGACTGTTCCCACATTTGAATTGATTGATATGTAAAGCAAAAACATGTATTTCCCTTTTGAGAGCCTTGTGTATGGGACCTTTATTTGAGTTTCTTTGCAAACTTTGACAATGAGTCAATCAATTACCGTTTGTTTTGTCATATTGTAAAACATGTTTTACCTCTATTAGTTAACGGATTGTTAAAGCCATATACAAATCTCTTCTCATTTATACAGTTGGCAAGTAATTCACTTATAAATATATTTATTATAACATAACTATTCCTGATGTGCCATTCAACACAGTTGTTGCCTCTCCTTATTATGCAAAGACCTGTTCGATAACAGTGCAAAATCAGTCATCAGCCTCGGACATGAACATTTGATATGACATTTGCTCATTGAGCAAGCAAAACATATGGCACATATTGAAAAACATAATATTGCATTTTGAATGTAGTTTGCATTACATTGTAATCAAGTGTATTTATTTCAAGATACGTAACAACAAACATATGCAATTCTCAATATGTTTTACATTTTGTACAATGATGAAAAGAAAAAAGAAAGACATAAGATTATTTGAAAGCTCATATTTACTTATACTGATTTTCAATTGATACACACCCATGCACAGAATGTCACAGTTTTCATATGTTAACACCAATTGTACTGTCTGTGTTTATTGTATATAGTCTGCATACTGAATTGTCTCAGGATGCAATACACTGAATTATTACAGTATGCTTTAGTTATTGTATTATTCTGTTACAATTAAAGCTGTTTGAATTCGTGAACTCAGATCGATTTCCTTATTATTCTTTACATGATTTTGCGACGAACAAAGCATGCGTCTGAGTGCAGTACGAAACCTTTTACCGGACAAAATGTAACTAAAAAAAATGTATCCAGTTCTGAAAATCGGTAGTTACGAATGCTTAAGCTGTGTAGATTACAAAATTAGCGTAGTCACGAGGACTGTTAGCTAAAATAACTGTTTTGTCTGGGTAAAGCGCATACCATATCGAAGCGAAACAATATGGGATGTGAAGTACGATAAACGTAATAGAAGTCGCTATTAATATGAGTGTTAATTTTGTCTGCTCTTGCCTTTTCCTGTCAATTATATTCTGGTTCAATGTCATGTTGAGTCTTCCTTTTGTCTGCTTTGCGATTTAAATATAATAGCGATGTTGCATGTTATAATAACGGCAAGATGAAGTAATACATAGTAAACCGTTTCAATTAAGTTCCAAATTGTAGACAAAAACAATGAATACTCGCAGTCTGTTTTACCCACACTTCCATCAACCATTATACTTGACACTTCCGTTAAGTAAGGTACTGCCCACAGTTAGCTCTAGCATAACAGAATTCCAATCAGACATTTTACTCGTTTCAATGAAAACCAAACACTAAACTTTAGTGGGAACATTACAACACACATCCTTTCAACAGTCCAACAGGTCAGAATATAATTTGAGAACACCAATAATGCCATTATTCCAAATTGGAACAACCGACACATAGTATTGTTCCAATAACATTTCGCTTTGTGAAGATACTGGTACGTAAATCCCAAAATACAAACAAACAAGCAAAATGATACACTTCGAATACGTCTCAATCCTCATTTCTGAAACGATTAAAATAAAATGTAGAAAAATCTTCATATCCAAGTGAATGATAATCGAAGCAAATATTGACACTCATATTCTAGAGACGATGCAGAATCAAAAATGCTTTGCAATCAATGTGTATACATTCTAAAGTATGTTATGTGGCACTTTATAAGCACTACAGCTAACTTTCTAAAGCCGTTCTATTTTCACATTTCTTAAACGTAACCACATATTTTACAAAAGACATGCGATAAACCACAACGTTATAATGATTTTCAATATTAAGTCCAATTCTTTTAAAAACAAGTGCAAACATAGTGCCGGTAATACTTGACATGACAAACTATCTACATATATTTACGTAATATTCATATTCATACATTCTCGCGGAGAGTAATCTTGATTAAGACCGGTCCGGCTTGGTTGTATTTAGTCTTGTCGATGATGATGATGATGATGATGATGATGATGATGCTGATGATGATGCTGATGATGATGATGATGATGCTGATGACGATGATGATGATGATGATGATGATGATGATGCTGATGATGATAATGATGATGATGATAATGATGATGATAATGATGATGATGATGATGACGACGACGACGACCTCGTCGACGACGACGACGACCTCGTCGACAACGACGACGACCTCGTCGACGACGACGACGACGAGGACAACGACGACGACGACGACGACGACGATGACGATGATGACGATGACGATGATGAGGATGAGGATGAGGATGATGAGGCTGATGAGGATGATGAGGATGATGATGAGGAGGATGATGATGAGGATGAGAGAGATGAGGATGATGAGGATGATGATGAAGACGATGACGATGACGACGACGATGATGAAGACGATGACGACGACGACGACGACGGCGACGACGGCGACGACGACGACGACGACGGCGGCGGCGCTGATGATGATGATGATGATCTTAATTATCTTAAGATGCAATACACTGATTTATAACAGTAAGCTTTAGTTAATGTATCATCGTGTAAAAATTGAAGTTGCTTTTGTTCGTGAACTCAGATCGATTTCTGTTCTAGTCTTGCCATGATATCTCGAAACGAACAAAACATGTGTACGAGTTCAGTACGAAACTTTTTACCGGCCAAAATGTAAACAAAAAAATTTATCCAGTTCTGAATTTGGGTTATTACGACTGCTAAATGCGTGTAGATGAAAAAGTTAACGTAGTCACGAGGACTGTGAGCTAATATAACTGTTGCGTCTGGGTAAAGCGAATACCATATCAGAGCAAAACAATATGAAATGTGAAGTAAGACAAACGTTAAAGAAGTCGCTATTAATGTAAGGGTTAATTTTGTCTGCTCTTGCCTTTTCCTGTCAATTATATTCTGGTTCAATGTCATGTTGAGTCTTCCTTTTGTCTGCTTTGCAACTTGGAATATAATAGCGATGTTGCATGTGATAATGACGACAAGCGGAAGTAATACTTGGTAAATGGTTTCAAGAACGTTCCATATTTCAGTCACAAACAATGAATATTCGCAATTTGTTATAGCCGCATTTCCATCGACAATTATACTTGACACTTCCGTTAAGTAAGGTACTGTGCACAGTACGCTCCAGCATAACAGAATACCAAGCAAGCATTTTACTCGTTTCAATGTAAACCACAGATAAAACTTAAGTGGGAACATTACAACACACATCCTTTCAACAGTCCAACAGGTCAGAATATAATTTGAGAACACCAATGATGCACTTATTACAAAGATGAACATCCGACACATATTATTAGTCCACTCAAATGTCGTTGTGTGAAGATACTCGTACGTTAATCTAAAAATACAAACAAACAAGTCATTAGTGCTTAAACAAACTATATATAGTTCTGTAGTTTGAAAATATTTCATTTTATACACTAGTGCAATTGTCATCGGGTTTGTAAAAAATCCAGGTATATTAGAAAAATAAAAGGAATAGTTTCTAATCAACGTATACACTTTCCACTCATACATGTTATCGAGTGCAGAAATTATCACTTCTTTCACCGAATTATTTGTACAAATCACATCCGAGCAGTTTGTTAAATAGTGTTCACATGGACATATGTGGAATTTATCGTTGTTATTTCTTGAAATGTTTGTGTGTATTTCGGTATATGGAATTGCCGTCTGAAAAATGTCCTGACTTGGCGTTGATTGCTCACTATCAGACACACTTCCCTCGGATGAGTGTACACAAATAAGTGAAAGCACGATGATATACTTCGAAAACGCCTCAACCCCCATTCCTGAAAAAAATAAAAACCAAAATTTAAACAAAAATCACGATATCCATGTCTGCAATGATCGAAGCAAATATTTACACTCATATTCTAGAGACGATTCAGAATCAAAAATGCTTTGCAATCAATGTGTATACCTTCTAAAGTATGTTATGTGGTACTGCATAAGCACTACAGCATACTTACTAACGCCGTTCTATTTTCACAGTACCTAAACGTAACCACATCTGATACAAACGCCATGCGATAAACCACAATGTTATCATGATTTGAAATATTTAGTCCAATCTCTTTGAAAACAAGTGCACAAATAATGCCGGTAAACATATTTGAATCGATGTCTTAATAATTTGCAATAGATGTCGTCGTTAAATGTATTTTTTGTAATTACAATACATGTTTTTAACTGCACAACCAATCGATTAGTAATATTGTAATATCCCCTCTGATTGTTCTTTGTGTTTTCTCGCTGAACAAATAAACAGTACACACTCCAGATCATAAACGCAGTTTTGTAAATTTAGTTTGCATTTCAATTGAAACAAAAATACCAGAGAATGTTAGAATTGATATGATTTCCATGGCATGGCTGATAATGAGCAAATACATATCGTTTCTCCTCGAGTAAATCCAAATCATTGTTTGTATTGGTCTTTAAACAACGGTCGATCGAACATTATATCAAATGGCTTACTAGACAAATATTAATTTCATTACACATAATTTACTCATATCCAATGCGCCAAATGTTGCAAATGAGGGCAACATATTTAAATACTTGACATGAACAACTATCTACATATATAACGTTATATTCATATTCATACATTCTCGCGGAGAGGAATCTTGATTAAATAATATTTAATAATATCAACATCGTACCTAATTTTTTTCCGTTTAAGTTCCAATTGTTAACATACTAAGCTTACAAATTGTTATAAAGGAATTATAGGAACATAATTATTTTTAAGTTTAAAATACAAATGTGTGCATGTTCATAAATTGATTCTTCAATCATACTCAATCTCAATAAAACAATGTATAATCCAACAAAACCAAAGAAATAAAGACGTATAATGTAAAGTCTTAGTCTTAATAAAAATAATTAATAAAATCTGATTTCAATTATATATTCGAGCATAATAAGAATATATAGTTGGCAACATACCAACATGTGCAGCACATATTTAACAGAAATGGAGACATGCAAACTTAAAGTTCAAACACGTGGTTGTGTTAGGGAAGCGAATACAACAATAATAATGCAAAAATATATGTGTTAAATATACCAGATAGTTCCCGATCTATGCGCCATATCGAAACAAAATTTGAGCTTTTGCGGTTATTATTGTGTTGTTTTGTGTTTGATCTTTTTATAGTGTAGTTTGGCCAAGACCTACCAAACCATACACCCTATCGGAACGAAATACATGTATAGGGCGTTCACTGTTATTATTGTACCTACTAAGAATTTTCATTTTAGTGTGTTTGGTACTGTGTGTCGAAATATATTGTAAAATTAGTAAACAGAAATAGCTAAAGGAATAAAATAATGAACATTAAACGTGTATGCAATGCATACCATTCTAACTCACGTTAATATGAGTCGGTATACAGACATACGATGTTTGAAGTATACTTATTCACAATAACCTATAATATTAAGCCTGTAAATTCATACAAATGCCGTACGCAATAATATAATTAATTTTATTAACAAAGTTCCCGGTTAAAAAGAATGTTCTTCAAACGGAATATTAATATTATTAGAGATTAAGCTAAACTTAGCCAACGCCTGGCGGGCTTAAAACGGGCAGGGTGACCTCTTTCGTGAAAAATCTTCGGATGATAGCTTTGTAAATTGCTATTTTTGTTAATTTAGGTACATATATGCAATCATCCATTCAGCATATTTTCCCCGTGATATGTACTTAATTAAAAAGTATTTCCTGTACATATCAAGTACTATCGTAAATTGATCAATAAAACACGTTACGTGTGACTACGAGACCTAAGACAAATAAAAAGGGACACAAAAGAGCTTGGCATAATTTTAAATGGGTAAGGCATCAAAATGGAAGTGTTCATATACTTTAAAGGTGACGGGCATACACATGGAATGTGGCCACCCCACGAATCCCATCCCATGCGTTAGCTATATCGCTATAATGGTATTATGGGTATCAAAACGTGAAATAACTAATGGCAATATGCCTAATTAGCGTGTCGGTTTTTAATCTGTTTGACGGACTTATATATAATAAAGAATATTCCGAAAATATGTTTTAGAGGATAAATTTTAGATTTTCGACGAATTTGAATTAGTTTATTATTCCAAAACAGAATACATCTCAAATTAAGAAGATGTAAAGAAACGTTTATATTCAGTTGATTTTGTTTAGTTTAGGCTCACAAACGTGTTAATATGCTTTCGTATGTATAAAATGACTACTGTTACTTTTTATTTTATTAAACTGTTCATTTGTACTTTTTTCTTTGTTAAATACATGACAAACGGCTTACCGGATAACGTATCCTTCAGCGTGTCCACAGCAAATGGCTGAAACGTTGGAATGAATTCTCTTTATATCGTAATGAGAGAAATCGATTGATGTATATCGACAGGCCAAACGATGACGTATTGATACGCAATTCGAGAACAATGCGTTATATGTTCTTAAAAAATCTGCGATTCTTACGAGTGAACGTTCTTATGCCAATTCTGATAAACGTTTTATATGCAGGTTCGCAAACTTAACAATTCGTACGAATCTTACGAGCATTAAACCAGTCTGCACGTTTTCATTGAATGTTTCAGATGACATTACTATATAATTTGGCGCCATGTGTCGAATTGTTAACGATAAACAATACGAAAACTGACAGAAAATCGAAAAAAAGAGTATGATTTTTTATGTAATTATTTTCCTTATTTGAATACAATATTATTTGACTTATATCTATCCTTAATACCAGACAATACACTGTTCTTTTTTTTGTCAACATAACCATCCTTTCAGGAAACCCAATGTTAACAGTGATCATTTAAAATTGTCAAATGTAATGAAGTTACAAAACACATACGTTTGTGTGATACCGTTTTATATACTTTTCAGTTTAGTCTTCATATAAATTTACTATAAAGCAACTATTGACAAAAAAACAAAACTTTAAGTTTTAAGTACACTCGACATAACTTACGTGTCTGCAAATTTGGTTTTATCGATAGAATAAGAATTTTCTCTGTGCAAGTGCTTTAACTTATGTATTCTGTACGTAAACATGTTGTTGTTTTTTGTCATTTAACTTTTGTAGATATAAACATCTGCATGTTTTTAGCAGAAACATGTATTAAAGTTCCTGATGCTCACAAACATCTAAAAAAATGTTAACATCATGACGGAAAAGACTATTTATTCAATAGTCGAGACTGTCATACGAGAGGCGAAGATGATAAAATTGACAAAATTAATGACGCAAATTCAGAAATGCAACAATACCTTTATTAAAGTAATTGTTCAATATGAGATCCATGACGTGCGTAAATAAGCCTTCACCTTCTAGACCACTTTTCAAGAGACTGGTTAACAATATTTTAGTCAGTTTTCTATACTCGTCCTTAAACGCTTGTTTAAGACATATAGACGAGTTAACGTTTCGCTTCTGTACATTAAATTTAAGGAATCCCCATATACCACATTAATTTGATTAGCAGCCTGAGACTTCGGCATCTATTTGCCACGGTCAATTAGTTTCACTGTCTCCACCTTAAGAAACTGTGCAAGGGGGGGTCTATTTAGCGGTGTGACTTAAGGCATTGTCCTTATGGAACACCATTAACTTCCGACCCTTCTGAAACTGTTTTGAAACGTCATTTCGTAGAAACGGCGTTATTAACTTATTGCTATAGAACTTGCGATTTATTTAAGTTCGTTTGTTAAAAAGCAAATCACGCTTTGTTCTATAAAAGACACCAGCCCATGCCACGAAACCTTTTGCGAAAACGTCCCGCTTAACAAACTTAGGTTTGTCGCTAACTGTCTCGTCTTTTCTCGTGAAACAAACTTTGCGTCGCTCGTACGATCCAACTTACTCAGAAATAACTTTTTTCTTCTATCATCCACGTCTTTAATTTGCCCCATAAGGAGCTGATGAACTTAGCATTTTTCTAACTTTGGCTGTAAAAAATGTGGTTTTAATGTTATAAAGTATATACACACTTCATTTAGAGATGCCTAGGACAGACGACATCTCACGTTGGGTTGATCGATTCAATCTTTCGATCATGCGATTGGTTGTTATGATGAGCTTCGGTGTGGCCACATCCCGTAGACATTTAAACTTTGGTATAGGACGGACAGCACTTATATTTTCGCGCTAATGTCTAATATTATTAAGAACGTTCTTAACGAAGCCTAAGGGAAATAGAATACCTAATTGCTTTCAACACATTTTGAATACACCAATACGTTTGTTTAGTCTTGAAAGTTTCGACACCTGTATCACTATTGTTACGACGCAACATGCTAAAACTGATGAATATCAATCTGGAAACATCAAAATTATGATTAAACATGATGGAATAAAAGCAATGTTCATGTTTTTTTCACGTGGTTCTGTGTAAATGTGTATACATATTTTGTTTTGAAATATCCTTCGGGTTCCTTTAAAATATATGTCACGTAACTGGATGTTGTGTAGTATACTCAAAAGTGCCCGAAGTACTTTTAATCCTTTCCAGAATTTACCTGAGCCGACAGCGACAAATAGAGAGACAATGAGACACAATGCTCGTACAGTGATATCATTGAAGATTCATTTAATCAGCATTAGGTTTTCGATGAAATTGTGGCAAGAAACAGATGCGATTAATGACATATATCAGAACACAAAAAAAAATTTATTCACGTTTTTAAATTACTTCTATTTATATATGTCGGATAACGTCGTAGTTATATGTGGAGCGATTTGATTTATGAATGAAATTTTGTAGATATGAAGTTTTTTTGCTTATGTTTGTGTGTGTGTGTGTTGATATGTAATAGTAACACGGCTTGGTTTGTCGATTACTTTTAATTCGGAGAACACAAATGTGGTAAACCACCTACTCGTTACATGGTTAAAATTTAAACAAATGCTAAAATTATTATCGGTTGTTTTATGTATTTTCATGAACGTTCTCTTGTGTTTTTGTATTTCAGAATTTAATATGATTAAAAACACCAGGACTCACTTCAAAGCATGGTTGAAATATTGATTTTCAAAACCCTTTCAATTTGAAAAAAAATATATTAAACGTTGCATTCAAGCTGAGAACTTACTGTACTATTGTATACGTTTATTTTTAGTTACTAAGCTGATGTACTCAACTTAAAGCTTGCTATATTCAACGTTTATTTTTTCGAGAAATGTTTAGGCATACTACATGTAATGCTTTTGACCGAAAACCACTTTTTACGGTGCTGGAAACATTACTTTCGCAACTTTCATTTTTATTCAAGGGACATCATTCAGACGCGTTCTGTTGTAAATGAGTATAAAACACTCTTTGCTCTATGGTTTTAATTTTGTCTTAATAGGACTACACCAGAAAAACGGTAATTGTTATACTCAATATATGAAATCATTATCATATGACCACATGTAAACGTGTTGAGGATTAAACTTCCAGTAAAACAAATGATCAAATTAACCGTAAAGTGCATATAGTTTGCAGGATTGAGCTTTTATTGATACGGAATAGATTATGTTATCGTATATCAAAACGGAATAGTTAAGGTCAAATTGAAAACAAGTCCTAAAAACCATAATTGTACTCGATTTACATAGAGAATAACACAAGAAATTATGTCCCAACTTTCTCTGTATTATGTTGAACAGAAAAATAATGTTTTTATCATGGAATTTTATAAGCCAATTGAGTTTTCCGAAACTTGGCTTATCTTCCAGAGGTGAAATAAACCAGACAGCTCTTTAATATCCAAGTGACAATGTGTCTGTACTTCTTTCCGTCGTTTAATTATTTGAATTTCTGTTGAAATACATTCATCGTATTTCTAAATTATGCATATTAACATTAATCCTGGTTCAGTGAGCAGCGTTAAGTTTTGATTCACTTGCAGGCGGAGACAAAGTGAACTGTTTTGTTTTCCGACGGACAAGTACTTCGTGTTATGAAATCGGTCGTGCAAACTGTTCAAATAAGCGTTAATATATCCCCCAAAGATGAACAGTGGGCTATGTTCGCTGCTTTTTTTAGAGACAATTAGTTTTAAAGACAGTGTGTGTATGTATTTGAAGATCGTTGCCGTGCCAACCATATTTTCATAAACAAGTAGCAACGTAAGCACGCTACAAGAAAGAAAAATACAATCTTCAGAAAGCCTGCTTATAACTGAAAAGAAAATTTCAAGTATTTGTTTCATGTCATTTATAATTATCACTCATACTGACTCGAACTTCAAGTCTACATGATTGAAATCAAATACAAGGCCAATACATTACGCAACTGTCTAATCAGCATGAGCTGATTAGTATGGTTTAGATTGAAGAGGACAAAATAAAAAAGAAGTCTGACGTTGACGTCACAATTTTGACATTGGTATTTACAAAACCTCAAGCTGAACACCAAGGTAAAACAAAAACAGCAACTATAATGAACCTATTTATTAATTTATTTATAAGTTGTTGGTCATGTTTTAACTATTGTATATTATTCACAGTTCAATCTCATTAACTTCAGAGAACATTGTCTATATCAATTAAATATGTAAATATTATATACATAATGCATAGTTTTCCAGATAACTGGCTGATAAATCATTGGTGCATTTTTTTTATTTTTGAGAAATATGTAATTATTTAAGATCCGATCTTAGCCAAAGGTTTCAAACCACACCCTGACTAAAGAAAATCCTTGCCTTAAAAAGCCGGATCATTCTTCTGCCTTCAAGTTCGCAGAGCCTCTTACAACATCGCTTTTACAGCCGCCAGATGTTTACATCAATTTTGCGACAGTTGTATGCAACATCCAGTCCATCCCATGATGCCACGTTTATCACGGTCAGTGTCAGACACCATCTTGTGTTAGTTGTTACCCTTAGTTAATTATTGTTCATGCACACATATATGATTTACGAATATTATGAATGTTAAGAGCATAAAACAACTTAAAAAAAAATCGATATTTATAATAATTATTATTAATGATAAGCAGGTCATCTACTGCAAGACCGAAATCAGTTTATAATTCACACGTTTATTTATTCTTCAATCTTGAATAAAAGTCACCCGATTTAACAATATTCACATTCATGAATACCTTTTGATAATTCAATAATCACAAGTCATATTCTCTGAATATTTATTCTGATTACTTGTCATTCTCATCAATATTTCTATTTCGTTTTCCCGAAAGAATCCCCTCCCTTCTAAACACGGCAACTTCCTCTTGCTCACTTGTATTGTAGCCCCCGTGTTCACATGTTGTTGTTTTTTAGCAGCCGTTGGCAAACATAAGCCTGAAGTCCATTGTCAACAACATGGTTTTTGTATTGAATTTGAATTAAGTTATATTTTTTGTATTATCTTCCAGTGGAACGCTGTTAAGGTTGAATCACCACACGTTTCCTGTGGTAATCAGACTGACTGGGGACATACTGACCTTCACCCTCTGACCTTCACTCACCGACGGCAACAACCAGTATGAGCCAGGGCAGCTCTGTCTGCAGCATTAACCTGTTGTGGAAAGATGAAAGCTGTGATTTTACTTGGAAGTCATTTGATCATGAAGACAACGAAGATCAGAATGATTTGGAAGGCACCCATAGATAGGAGGCGGAATGGAACTTCATAGTATAAGAGAGCAAGTGATTGATGTGTGACAAGATTGTCACGGTTAGCAAACTTGTTTAGGACTGCCTACTTGTGTTTACAAAAACATGTACTGCCATGGGCCAGAGACATTGGAAAGCAATCCTACGTGTGGCGGACTAGCTCAATTTCTATTGAAACACTTTGAAGCCATTATGTTTTTTGGCAGTTCAACATCCAAATTCCTTGGGGTTTGAAGTTTGCTGAAATTCATGCTAAAATGTCAGAACGGTTAACAATATTAACCGCAATATATAACACCATCCATTGAGTATGTATGGAAAGTCAACCAAATGGAACTTCACAGCGAAATCCGAGTTTCTCCGCTGGTGTTTGAACAGGATGGGCGTTGATCCTCACCAGGCCACACTCGAAAGTACGAAACAAACAACATGATGAGCATTGGCTCTTGGAATACTCTGGACATACAGCTAGTACAGGTATGCTACTTCAATAATTAGAGATTTTATAATTATGTGTTAACATTTTTTAGCTTTGAATACTATTACTGATGAGCTTGATTAAACGAATTGTGTTACTTATGATTTTAAGTATCAATATTAAAACATTTCTGCAATATCTTTATTACATATATTTTGGTATAACCGTTTTTGAACCTGGTGCAAAACTACACTTAATCAGTCTATTTTAATTATTTTTCAACAGAGTAAATCGATGAAGTACCCCCATGATATGTAGCTCGCGGGGGTGCATACTCCCCCCTTATGAATGCGGGCATAATGCATTATCCGTTGCTATTAAGACATAAATAACACAGCAATGTTTACTCTCAACCAACCTTCGAATACAATTTGTACATTATCTGCGAAAAATGAAAGAAACAATTAGGGCAGTTGTGTCTGATTTAGTTATTTATATCAAACGACTTAGATTTATTTCATTTCACCTAAATGGAAATCATATGCAGTATTTTAACATCACGCAAAAATTCCGTTCTGCGTCAAATAACTTGGTCATTATTAATACGTTACTATATGTGTGTTAATAAAGTATATATAAATGTATAAAACAAATTAACTACTATATAACTCTGGTTTTTGTGTGAATTTTATAAAAATGAATGATCCTTTTTGTAGAACTTATATAATCATGTTCTATTATATATCGAAACATAGATAGACAGACAATAATATTGATACGAATTTCATTTATATTTTACAGTGATTAAATACAACTATGGGGATTTCCTAAAAGCATCGAAGAATAATAAAAAAAAAAATTAAAAGAACCATTGCTTGAATATTAATGTATGTAAATTACATTTACTCTTTACAATATCAATGTAACATGTTCCAAAGACATTTCCACGACGTACCACAGCTAAATACTTAATCAAAATGGCTTACATATCTTAAAGTATTGCTATTTAACACATTTAAAGAAAGGGTAAGATTTCTACAAAAAAAATACAATTACAATATAACATTCTACAATACGTGATACATTCTCAAGATAGAGCCCAAAAAAACATTTACAAATCCGATAGTTTGTATAAAGGATTTAAAGAGGTGTATTTAATACGGAACAATACGTTCACGTTTTACAAACAATGCATTTGCACAACATTATATCTGAAAATGAATATACAACATATAACACAGAGAAATGGTCATTTGTGAAATAAAAAGCTGTTTGGGTTATAACTATTTTATGTTATTATTTGATGACTTGTTAAATCAAAACTTATAAAATGGACAGTAAGGCAACGAAATATATTCGTTGTCATTTCAATGCATTGTACTGACTATAGACAATCCCAGAATTGATAAATTGACCGCCGCCATATTGGCTATCACGTGGCCCGCTACTGAAGACGGTACTGAAAAATTAGGCAGATTACAGCGTGATTATTGCGTACACTCGCTTTATTCCAATAAACAGTATTTTATCACTTCAAACAGTTGGATTGAAAACAGGTCAAACATGAAACAAAGTTTCGATATGTATTACAGCGTAAATCAATAGAAGTTAACTAAGAAATACATGTATACACGATATATCTATAAAATATGTGTCTATGCAACACTATTCAGTGACAACACGTTATGTTTAAGGACGAGTTAGCTGTTTTTAAGCACACCTTTCAGCAATGCCATTGCCTAGAATTTAAGTTTTTCTTTGTGGAATGGAATTTTTCAAGGATAATTATAAATGTTATATCAATATCTTAAGTCTGAAGAAATCTTTGTGGGTTTAGCGTAAATGGTGCCGGAGATATTAATTAGCGAAACTTTGAATGATTTAAGGCCGAAGTTGACAACTTTATTAAAAAGTAGATATCTGCCTTTGTTTAAACATTATTATTTCTTTATAAATACTCATATAGTTCCGGGTAAATTAATTAAGAAACTTTATAAGATTCAAGACTGAGGCAGACTTTTTTTATTGAATAATACATATCTTTTTTGTCTAAACATTTATTATTTCGTTATTAATATTTCTTATTTAAGTGTCTTTTTTATAGGTGATGTAAAAATATAAAGCCCAAATACAGTTTGTGATTTAAACTAAAATTGGTCCGGACATATTTATAAGCAGAACTCTGTAAGATTTCATGTAGAGGCAAGCTTTTTTTATTAAAAAGTATGTATCTGGTTTAGTCTAAAACTGAAGTTTTTATTTTAATTAATATCTTAAAAATCGCTCTCAAGCTTAAACAAA
Organism: Dreissena rostriformis; assembly: GCA_007657795.1. Classification (NCBI taxonomy): domain Eukaryota; kingdom Metazoa; phylum Mollusca; class Bivalvia; order Myida; family Dreissenidae; genus Dreissena; species Dreissena rostriformis. Next base: position 65,278 of record VMBQ01005193.1, read on the forward strand.
AATCTTTTGCCGGATATTAATTTTAATGAACAAGTACCGGAGCTATTTATTAGCAAAACTGTGTTAGATGTCAGGACATGGCATATTTTTTATTGAAAAGTACCAGGGACCTATACAACATAGGTCCCTGAAAGTACCTATTTTGTCTATAACTTTATTTTTATGTAATTATTTAAATATGTTAATTATACTGACTTCATAATTTATTAAATTTTCTTAATAGTATCTTAATTTACAATTAAAAATGTTCAATATGAAAAATAAGGAGCCTTGAATAAACCAAGGACCTATACAACAAACTGTGTTGTATAGGGTCCTGGATAAACTTAAATAGCTCCAATGATGTTCTCTAAATTTCCTAAACTTATAAATGCCTTTATAAAATTTTCGTAATACAGTCCAAATTTACGATAATAAGAGACAAAATATTTATGTTTTTCTTCGTTAATTACGGATTGTCAATTTAAGCCAAGTAGATCTAAGGGTCTTTAAAAAAACCTCTGCGATAGAGGCAAGAAAGCTTTCCCTCAGTGAGAGGCGATGTCCTAAGGGTGGTTTAAAAGTGTTCATTGGTATGTCTGTGACACCACATGTTTGAACATGTGTTGATACCGTTATTTAGATAAGATGCCATCGTCTTCTTCTGATAACATTTAAAATAGCAACCAATGAAATCAATTCATGCTGAGTTGTATGACCCTTAAAAAATGCATTCGAAACTTGTTTATTTAAATCTCCAAATAACTGATTAAAATATTTATTTAAAAAATACGAACTATTATGTGATGATTATATCGATAACAGAAACTATTTAAATCGTCAAATATATAAGATAAAATTGCTTCGCATCCTGTTATTGTTCATGTAGGTCCCTGTATTGTTCTTCAGTACCGTTAGTTGTCGCGCGCGAGTATTCAGGGCGGTAATCCGGGAGTTGGATTTCTGGGATTGTCTCTACTAAATGGGTCTTATTAGCAAAATAGTACTTAGTTAGTCTTTATTTTTCCTAATATTAGTGGCTGTCGTTTAATCTGTATATATAAAATATGTTTTACAAGTTTTACAAGTTTATTTGAACAATACATCCAGAATGCCAAAAGCCCAAGTGGACAAATTAAGCGTACAGTGTTTACAAAGTAAATAGTCATGATCATACAAAGTAATAATACGTTCGATTGCAACAATACATATATTCATAAATATTTTTACTGTTTTAATAACTATCGATAGTTTATTTATAATCAAATATGTATTACTACGTATCATCGTGATAAAGGTAATTAAGTAAAACACCATATCAAATATACTGTTTGTTTTTTTAATATATTAGGTCTAAATATGAAAAATTGTTGTAATAATAATAATACGTTCTACTTAACCAAATAAAACAATATAAATCGCTGTAATTCAATTCATTACAATTAGTTAACTACATTGAACACATATTGTCGTAGAGGACATTCATTGAAAAGATAATAATGACAATTGATCGAATACATTCAAATACAGCTTTTACAGTAAAATGATAAGGTCCGTTTAACACGTACATATATCAACAGGGTACATATGAATTACTAGCCCTTACTATAAATGATTTATATATGTAACAGCATAATTTGTGCAGCAACGTTTCATTTTCATTTGTTAGTAATTCAGTAAATTTGATTACGTTTGGTCGACTTCTGTAATAAAATGGTATATACTGAGATCTTAATTCTGAATACATTCTACACTCTAAAACAAAGTGAAATTTATCTTCTAATGTGTTACACAAATGACATTTTCTTTCGCCTATAGGAACGGGAGGTTTGGCCCATCTCCCACTTTCTACATGTAATCTATGTGAAGAGCATCTTAATTTAGAAAAACTTATTCGAAATTTTTTAATTGTGCACAAAACTAAATAAGGCTGAAATTTAAAAATGGCAATGTTTTTATATAAATTGGCTCTGCTTGAGTTGCCAAATCTCTCATTCCAGTTTTGACTAAAATTATCATTTAATCTTTGTTTAACATTTGAGATATATACCTTGTCATTTCCAACATCTTGAAACAACCATGCCTCGTAAAACCCTTACCAAGCAAATCTTTAAGAAGTGAACACCAGTTGATTTTATTTGGATGAACATTGCAATCATTAACCAACATTAAGTAGACTTTTTTAGTAAACTTATTTTCTGTTGTTCTAATAAACTTTATCCAATATTTAATAATGTTAACATATCTAGCAGATTGACAATTAAGACGACCAAGTTCGCCATATACAAAATCATTTTGTGTACATCTTTTAACACCGAGGGTTTGTTTACAAAATTGCATATGAACACGTTCAATAGACATACCATTAGAAAAGCCCCAAACTTCACTGCCATAGTTCAAAATTTGCATTATAAGTATATCAAAAAGATTAAATCTGTGACTCACAGAAATATCAGTAAATTTATGTTAATATTTATTCATTTTGAAAATAGCTTTTAATGCTTGTCCTGAAAGCGTAGTCTGTGCTTCCAAAAAGGAACCGCCTGGTGTAAAAACGATACCGAGATAATTAAACTTATTTTCAATATCAACCCGTTTACCGTTATAGTTAAAATGTTTAGAGGTTTGTCGCCCACCTTTTTTGAAAATATGATAAATATGACATGCATGATGTTGTTCGCACTTATTATTGTGTCATATCGTACATATTGGATACATATCAATGTCGGGTTGTGTTCTGTTTAGCAATACACGTTGTTGTATTTTTCTTTCTAACCAGCTCAGTGTTCATATATCCGTTATTCTGTTCACCATATTAGCCTTAAGCTCAAGCATATTCACTAGTTTTGTAAACACGAATTTACAATGTCCGATGTGTATTACTTAACTTAACTGAAAATATATTGTGCAGCATTTGGCAGAAGCTCATACAAGTAACATGTATAATGCCATACGCTTACGTTTGTCGACCTTTCCTATTATCAATATATTTCGGAATCCATTGACATGACTTTGCACTTGTTCGTACTATTTACCTAGATTCTCACTATAAAAATTATTTTGTGTTGTTTTTGCTTAAATATCTTAAAATGTGTAAAAGACAACAAAAGGCGTTACATTTTAAATAAAATGTTAAGATGCTTAAACGGTTTAATATGTCAAATATTGTAAATAGTGATGGGATATAACATCTGTTTGATTAAGATCAGTTTAGATATCAGCAAAAACTGTTTGTTGTGTTCTATTGGCATCTGTTTCTTTAGTATGTATAAAGGTTTTACGTTTGGTGTAAAATGTCATTTGGATCAAAGCCTTTCGAAATCTTTTACCTGACAAAATGTACACGAAAAAGTTTACCCAGTTCTAAAATTCACTTATTACAAAGCCAACATATGTATACAAGTGAAAACGATGGTAGTCAGCTGCATTGTTCATCAAAATAACATCTGTGTCGGGATAAATACTCATCCATAAAACTGTTAACGCATAGGGCACGTGTAAACAAACAAAGACAAACAAAAAACGGATACAAGTGTGATTGTAAGCATTCTTTGTTCTTCCTTCTTTTCTTTTTTTAATGATGCGTGTGTAACTTGTCAGTGTCATTCGACTTTTAGATGGTAGAGTTCGTCGAACTATTATTGCTATATTTGCGAAAACAATAATCAAAATATGAATTAGATCTATTACAAAGTTAAACATTTCAACATAAAACCAAACATTTTAAATAAATTGGCTGATGTAACACGCTGTTCCCGACTGGATTGTTACCGCATCAAACCCGTAAGGGATCGTAAATTAAAATGCCAAAAAACACAAAACTACAATTATTTTCAGTAATCGGCGAAAAACAAACCAAGTAGACATTTTTAATGGCAACCAAACAACACACAATCTTTCTATTATCCAACACACTAAAATATAATTTGAGAACACCAGCGCGGAGCTGACGAAGTACTGGGAAGCATGGCATGCAAATGTCGTCCAAAAATATGTTCTAGATGCAAGACGTAGAAATGTGAATCGCAACACGCACACTATAAATCAGTCAGGTTTAAAACGAAAATATACAAAGAGGTTGTATTGAAAGGTTTGATTTGTAAAATTAATTTAACTGTTACTGGATTTGTTATAAAGCCCGGAATGTTATTGAAGTAATAACAATAAACAATAATAATGGACAACACGTTTGCTTCCCAAATGATAGCAGACTGCAATCCTGTGTACTGTACAGTTGTTGAGTCTGGTATATCCATGTTTGTGCAATTTTCTACCGTGTCCGTTGAATTTGATTCAAGGATGTCACATCGATATTGATCTGTTTGACGAGCTTGTACATCTGTGTTATCCGTGTTATTTGGATTTGCGTTTTCCGCGTTTACTGTCGCATACATTATTGTCGTAAAATTGTTAGGAAGTGTTGTGTTAGCCAGCGTGCCATTCAGTGTAGTCAGGGCAGTCAGGGCGAGATAAATCAACGATAGAAACGTCGCAATACCTGAATAAACAGAAGAGTTATAAGACCTTTATATGTACCTGTAAAAACATAAATCGTCGTGTAATGGTACTTACATGTAAGTGTTAAAAACTGTGTAAGATGTTCACAACATTCATTTTTCGAAATCACTTAGTTTACATATAGACGCACATGTATTGTATGGCATGTTGGACAATATGGGCAAGGGATGAAACTGTGAAATGTGTTATTTGGTCACATAAATACATTTGCATCCTTCATTTCTAATACAAACATCACACGCGATTGAAATTAATTCACAATGAATTTACTATTTTTATCTTATTCCGATATTGCGATTCGAATGTAATGGTGGATTAGAAAGTACAAACAGATTGTTGCAAAATTTTAAGAACTTAGCATACTTTCAAAAACATGCGCTGTATATTTTTAATCTGGAATTCCATAGATTAAAACAAATATATATTCCTTTTGTGCATGTTTCAATTCCGAATGAAATCACTTACCATTGGCATACTTTATCATTGTTAAATCAATTTCATTTTACTATCGTCGTAATGACACCAATGTACTTTTATCGACGTAAAAATGAATGTTCATTCGACCACAGTTTGATATATTTCTTTATATTGTAAAGGTAAGGCTCGGCTACCGCCTCGGTCAATATAACATGTGGATATCACAACATAATAAATTGCGAACTATTATATACATGCGTATTATTATATGATATATAATTAAACGCAATGTCGTTGGTTGAGACAGAGTTCGTCGAACGGCAATATATATCATTTTCAAGACAGTTCGTGTTTTCCATCTTAACAGTTTTTGTTAAACTATAGCTGGCGTTGATGCCCGTTTCTTCACGCTAGAAATAAATGTACCGTATACTGATTAAACAAAATGCGAATTGCGAATGTAGTCGGACATATAAACAATTTTGAATTGCTATCCGCACCTGTCGCTTACGTCATTTGACAAGATGACGGACAATATAGAAGAGAAATGGACTTTTGGTGATTTTCGGCCAAAATGACAAATAAAAATTTAATTAACCATGAACATCATTCAGTTAGTAGGGATTTATGAAATG
>VMBQ01005194.1:0-70148 GCA_007657795.1 Dreissena rostriformis
AATGCCGTGAAACCAGGTCTTCAAAGTTCAACATAGTAATGTCCTTTTAATTGAAATAGTAAATGTGCAATCTAGAGTTATGTCTGTGGGTAAGCTACCTACACATAATGTTAGCATGATACCAATAGACAACAAACTACAAACAAGTCTTAGACAATTTTAAGAATACAGAATATTCTTTAAATTGGAATGTTCAAGAATTGTTTTAGTTTTTAGTCATTCTTGGAATTAAGCTCATCTATAAACATCATTCTAAATGAAGAACATGTTCTTAATGGCATAATTACCAGTGAAAGCCTGTATTTATTCAAACGCTGGATGTATTTTTCTTGGTTCTACGTCTTTTCTTTATTCTTAAGTCTAAGAATGGGTTGGTGAATACGGGCCCAGGTTTTTTGTGTAACTGAAACATCACAACCTTGTATACATGAAGGCAATGAAAGCAAAACTGCATTACATTATAAATTGAATTTCAAATAAGGGCTTAAAGGCAATTGGGAAAAATAAAAATGTCCAAACAATTAGTATTTGGTCAAAGTATAAATAAGCCATTTGTGTTCAAATTTTTATAAGTGATGAACAAATTTGGCTCAGATATTGATAAGCCGTTTTTAAATTTGAAATGTCGTTTTGGGTACAAATATTGGAACACAATTGCAAAAGAATCTGGCCAGCCATTTTTTGGTCAAATTACTTAAACACCATTATATGCACACAACAAATACAGTAATTTTAGCCAACTTAAAACAAGTCATAAGCAACATGTTTTTCATAATAACAGGTCCCATTTAGGTTGAATAATGGATTTGCTATTTTTGCTTCTTTTTTTTTAATTACTCATGGCCATTTTAGGCCACATACATTTTACCTCATTAGTAGTCTGTTGGCAAAACAACTGAAAAACATTTCTTAAAAAAAAACAACATAAAAGCAATATTAGCTTTCAAAGGATGAATTTGAATTTATAACATTTACACAAAAAACCATCACACAATTGGTTACTAACTAGTTTTATATACAATCATAATGAATCATCAGTTTTGGTTCCAGCAAGTTAACTCAAACCCTTATGTCCGGAGGATAATGTGTAGTGGTCTGAGAAACGGGTTTTAAAAACAATTTTAAAAATTAACATTACACTTTATACAATTTGAAAGAAAATGTGTATTACTTGTGTTGCCCAACAGAAACTAGATAAGATTTCTTTGGTTGCAAACCACCATTGATAGCATCTGATAATTTGATGTGAATGAATTTGATATTTGGACACCATAACAAGCTCATCAAAATCTGTAAATTCAGTAGAAATCAACTGNTTACGACAATTATTTGTATGTACCCATCAAGTAGCTGTTCATGAAATACTCTGTTTATGAAATGCTAATATATGGAAATCATAGTACTATTTGAATTGTTTTGTACGTACATTGTATGTATGTTATATTCTACGTATGAATGTACTATTATACGGATAAAATACAATTGTGCGCTGATAAAAAATAAAAGAAAAAGTAATTGAATCAGTATTATCAGTCAATACACGTACTAGTTGCAATAAGCTTACTATAAGACTTATCATTTTAATAATATTATTATTATCAGAAACATTATCAGGAGATACATTAGTGTTACCATCATCTTGTCGTATACGATACAGGACAATACACAAATATAGGCACTTAATATAAAAATGTACAAGGCTGGGGTCACCACATTGAAACGGTAATACTACAAATTGTTTGGCAGAGAGAGGTCCAGTGAGGCTTTTTTATCCTCCTCAAAGCACTATCAATTTCGTCAGTTAAGGAATTCATTTGAATCGAAAAGCCTCCATCTTAATTATTTAGCAACACTGCCTAACACCAAAACGTCTAATACCATCTAACACTATCCCTAGCCGCCAGCGATTATTGGGATGTTTCTACGTTGAGTACAGTAGATCAGAATTAGTGTCTATTGAACAAGAGTAAAGCAGGGTTCATAGACAAATACTCTGATATAGCCCAACACCAGATAGGTTATTGTAGATGAGTTTATGCCTTTGACTGCATTTTAATGTTTCAACGTGATTTAATGTATATACGACAGCTAATATGTATGCGATTGATATGCGTATTTAATGAAATGGCATATTTTTTTTTGTCTGGACTGTAAACACATGTGTGGCTATTATATTCGTGTGCAACGTTAACGTTTCAAAACAAATAAGCCCAGACTATCGAGCGACAACAAATAAGTATTTTATTCCCATGAACAATAGCTCTTAATCAGTAAGATTTAATAAATAGTGGGGGTTGTTTTTCAACTTAAACGATACTCCCAAACTAGTAAACAGAATACCATATTCTTGACTTTCCAGAAGTTCTATGTGTAAACGTGTGCATTACATTAAACAAAAAAGTGTGCACATATTTGATTAGTTCCTCTGTAAAGTTCACTGGATAAGCTCACCACTTAAAAATGATACTATTTTCCAAAATTGGTCACGTATTAAAGGCTAAGATTGATATAAAGTCTAAATAATCGATATAAAATTGCTTCCGCAATATATAATTAAAATTTACATTTTGATACTGATCGAGAACCGAATGAAATTTATCCAATTACCAAACTATACCGTTTTTAACACGCATAAACATTAACTTATTATAAACTTATAATATCAGTTATAATTCATATTGTTAAAAATCCAAAATTCAAGTCGGTGGCTTTAGTTTAATTTAAACACAGCTTGCCAAGAGCTTATCGTTATTGGTGAACTAGAGCCTATGCTAGGATTCCACTTGAACCATAGGGATACGTTTAAAATTAAGCCACCCAATTATTTAACTTAAATAAACCACATTTATAATACACTATATGCGTATTGTATTGTAACTTTGTAACGCCATAACATGTCCCAATGTCACAAAGTTTGGATATTTTGTTTAAAGAAAGCCAAAATATTATTTTAGATGGACCAACGGAAAGAGAACTCAAGTCCTACGTAAAATGTGTTACGCAATATGCCATGGCTGGCTATGACCGGGAATACTTTTATCTGTGTTTGGTTTTGTGAAACGTATTGTTTAAGTAGTCAACGTCAGAAGTAATACACGGTGTGCAATGTTACATTTAATATCACACGATAACCAATGCGTTACTAAATCATTCTGCTACGATAAGTATTATAATCCATTTTGAATTAACAATCCACCACCACAGTCTAAGAGATGGCGAGTTGCACATCCGCAATGACTCATAGCATGTGACATGTCACGTGGAGTTTTAAACCACATCCGCAATGACGCATAGCATGTGACATGTCACGTGGAGTTTCAAACAACAGTATGCCTTAATGAACTTTTATACCCAATGTATTAAGTGTAGCAAAATGTTATTAAACAGATTGAAACAAAACTTGTGTAACCATTGTTTTTAAATACGGCGAAGGTAAACACTACAGTATCAAACGCCATGTGACTTACGCATGCTAAACTGTGTACATACATATTGCAAAATTCTCCTTGTTCTTGCTGTATTCAACACAGGCGTTTCCAATGCAGTACGATTTTCTTCATAGTATACACGTGAGCAAAGACTGCACTCGAATTTAAAGATTGAATAATGATTTATTAAACCACAATCACCATTTAGCCAGGTAGACATGTTATTGCTGCATGAAAGAAACTACGAGTTAAAGAATAGGCTTAATGGTACCAATGTATTCTTACATTTTATTTAAATGTTGTACTCCATTTACTGTGTTTAAAAATGCAGAATTACGTCAATGTTTGACTTTTACCACTCACATTCGCAATGGGCAAGTCAGTGGAAGTAGACAATAAGTGGTAAAGATAAGAAAACCTGCTAAAGAGTAAATACAGGTTTAAAAGGTCAAATCAGCATGATATATACATATATAAACATTTGCAAAATATTGTACTATCCAGCAATATAAATGGCTTACGAGTCACTAAGCTAACATATTAGTGTGTAGTCATACAATTCAATCAATATAGTGCTGGACATTGTAAGGATCATTATAAAACGAGTGACATTGTTAAAGTATTAACATGGAAAGTCTAGATTAGTTACTTCTGTTAATTATTAACACGTAGTGTTACAATCAAAGTATTGCAAGGTCGTGTAAAAATAAGTAATACTATTTACATAAGTAGTATTATGCACATACTAATGTGTTTTTAATGTTTGTCGGATATTCATAATGCTTTCGAGCGTTTTATATAGCGATCTTGAATAAATAATGCAGATTTATAAATAAGTCTCTAATCAGTCAGCATACATTCTAGTCTCTCGCTTTACGGAATGTCCGTTATGTTTGGTTTAATCTTTGAGACACAATTATACAAAGATAATCTTACACAAAGGTAGAACGGACAATCAAATAAGAATGGTATTCGGTTTCAACCTGATTTGGTTCATAACACAATACGCACAGTATCACTTCTACCTTTAAGTTTCTTAACCGCCCGGTTTCAATCCATAGCGGCAAGGTGCCTGTTCTTATTTGAGCAAAGTAAGATCTTAAGTGCTTTGATAGTGGCATAGATACATAATTTTCACATCCAAGTTCGTGTTTAATTTGCCGGTAAGTCCTGAGCTTGGATAGATCCCTACCTAAGCTCAGGACTTACCGGCAAATTAAACACGAGATCATATTGCCATTGGTCATCATCTGTACGTGTAAATATCTCTTTAGCATAGAACAAAACATTGTCCAGCGACAGGTTGCTCATGGATTAAGACGTATACAGATTGGGTAAATTGAATAGCTTAAAAACGCCAAAAATGTTTCACGCCCAAACACCACTCATGGCTGTGGGCGTAATCGCCCAAGAATACTTTCTTCGTTATTCTATCATATGGCATTTTGACGAGACGGTCCCATATGCCGAGCATGTTCAGGTGACGTCGCATCGTGGGCGAATGGTTCTATTTTGTATCGCATCACATTTTGCGTATTTTTAATAACCCCAGACCCCAGAGCTGTAGTGTAAGTTTTGTGAAAACGTTAAATGTAAGTCCATTTACTGCCTTTGCCTTGTCGTGGGGACAGTGGTCTAGTGGTAAGATGCTGGTCTAGGGGTCGAGAGGTCCCTGGTTCGAATCCCACTCGGGGCACTGGATTTTTCTGAGCAAAAAATTAATCCCACGCTTGCTCCTCTCCACCCAGGTGTATAAATGGGTACCTGTGAGGGAAATCAGTCAATGTGCCTTGGCTGCCCGTTGCGCCATATGTAAACGGACGACTTATATCCCAGTGATCGAATGTCGAAGTCGGCTGAAGATGCATATCGAAGCAGACTATAAACCGCAACTTTAACTTTCACTTTAACTTTGCCTTGTTTAACAAGCCACCAAGTGCGCGACCAGCCGATTCCGCAAATATTTTTGCTGTCTCCGCGAGTATCGGTTAATACACAGCCCAAGTATTTATATCACGGTATAACACTTATGAAATTGTCTCCTTTTTTAAAGACGTATTCCGTTTTGTGGAGGGGGGGGGTAATTTTCATGCGCCAGTTTTTACACCAGTCATTCACTTTATTCAGCATGTTCTGTACATTTTCTTCATTTTCGCTCAGAATAAAGAAGAATGCATACATTTTCGCCGTTAATCATGATTCCCAGGTTCATGCACTTCAATTTTACAGCTAAATCGTTGATGTATAGTCCGAATAAAGTAGGCGAAATTTTATTTCCCTGTTCTACGGAGCATGTTATGTCGAAGTACTCCGTTAGGTGTCCATTAACATCAACCCGTGCACGAGAAGTGCTATACTGATGTCGCAGTATATTACAGAAATTTCCTTGAGCGCCAACGGATAATAGTTTTTGCCAACAAGCAGTCTCTGTCAACCCGGTCAAATGCCTTTATCATGTCGATAAATCACGCATATGTCAATAAGCCTTGCGCTTTTCTATTTCGAATTGTTGAGCACAGTGTAAATAAATGGTCTGTACAGGAACGCAGTTTCCGGAAGCCGTTTTGTTCAAGTACAGATATTTTGTTAATCGGTTGTTTAATACACTTGAGAAAATTGTGCGGACCGCCGGAAGAAGACTTATTCCGCGGTAGTTAAGCGGTATACGACGGTCGCTTCTATTTTTCGGTATATGCCTAATGATTGACGATTAACATAATGCGGGCGTTATCCCGGTGATAAAACATTTATTAAATAGTTCATGAAGGAGCGTGCCTGAGTTTTCATTCTTAAACACTTCATACGGGAGTAGGTCTTCACAACATGCCTTGCCATTTTTGCAATTCAAAACAGCCTTTTTTTAATTTAAGCTATGGAAATGTTATCGTTCAAAATTGAGCACGAGTCGTCCTTCTGTCTTTCAATGCAGTGTTTTTCCAGGTCGGTTTAGAATTTTTTGACATCGTTATAAAATTGTTCGTCAAAGTTTGCTCCTTCACAAGCTATTGCTTTGTTAAATAAGTTCTTATAATCAGTCTCCCACCTCGTATCTCAAAAAGTCACCTGCATTTGCAAGAAAAAAACACTCTTAGGCGGCTGTATAAGTCTGTTAGAACAGGGGGTGGGTTAAATGACATTAAGGTTAGATATGAAGCAGTCACTGAAGTATCAATTTGTTAATTTAAATTGGAACAAAATTAAATATCTCCTCTTAATCACATTAACATTTGAGACTCGCTCTGGGAAAACAGAGCCTACGGCAGTTCTGGATTTTTGCTAAGAAGAGACATCATTCAAACAAGAAATACCATAACAGTGGAAAGCATGGTCATTAGCCTGATCGAACTGCCCAGACTTATGTGGGTCGAGACTTTGCGCACATGCATGAAATCCTTTTTTCCCAGAGCTTGGCTCATTTGTTTCATTGTTATCTCTCCAAGTTTGTTATCTGAACCATAAACCTTAGATTGCTGTAGAAGTTCCAATATTTTTTCACTATTTACATACATTAACGAGCATGGGATTAATAGGAATTTTGATTCGGATTCTCTTGATTTTCAACTTGTCTGCGACAAGCAGTAAGTTTTGTTTTCTATTATATACAAATAAGCCGAACACCTGCCAGTGTTTTTATTAATCGGATTTGTCAGTAGTAAATGCGTTTGGAAGACGTTTCTTAAAGAAACTTAGTTATCGAAGAAGAGCCTCAAGTTTGCTATTTCTTTAACAAGTCTGAGACTCACATTATATATATTTACTCGGACAAAAATCATGGTTTTAAACAGGGCATACACAAAAGTGTGACCCTTTTTAAAATTAAATCGATTTGTTTAAATATCGCGTCTGTTTATTTCTTTTGTAATTCCTGTTTATTTCGCCCTGAGGTCGGTATACACATATAAGTAATTTAAGTCGGTATACACCTATATGTATGTGAGGTCGCTGTACACCTAAATTTTACATTAAGTCGGTATAGACCTATATGCATATTATGTCTGTATACACCTATATGTATATGAAGAAGGTATACACATATATAATGAGGTCGATATTCACCTATACGTATATGATGTCGGTTTACTGCTACATGTATATGATGTCGGTATACACCTATATGTATAATAGATCGGTATAAACCTATATGAATATGAAGTATGTATACACCTATATGTATATGTGGTCGGTATACACCTATTTGTATGTGAGGTATGTATACACATATATGTACATGAGGTCTGTATACACCTATATGTATATGAGGTCGGTATTAACCTATATGTATATGAAGTCTGTATGTAACTATATGTATATGTGGTCGGTATACACCTATGTGTATATGAGGTCGGTAAACACCTTTATGTACATGACGTCGTTATACACCCAGATGTACACGAGGTCGGTATACACTAATATGTATTATGTATTGTATTCACATATATGTATATGAAGTATGTATATACATATATGTATATGTGGTCGATATACACCTATTTGTATATGAGGTATGTAAACAACTATATGTATATGTGATCTGTATACACCTATACATNCAGGACTTACCGGCAAATTAAACACGAGATCATATTGCCATTGGTCATCATCTGTACGTGTAAATGTCTCTTTAGCATGGAACAAAACATTGTCCAGCGACAGGTTGCTCATGGATTTAGACGTATACAGATTTGGTAAATTGAATAGCTCAAAAACGCCAAAAACGTTTCACGCCCAAACACCACTCATGGCTGTGTGCGTAATCGCACAAAATACTTTCTTCGTTATTCTATCATCTGGCATTTTGACGAGACGGTCCCATATGCCGAGCATGTTCAGGTTACGTCGCATTGTGGGCGAATGGTTCTGTTTTGTATCGCATCACATTTTGCGTATTTTTAATAACCCCAGACCCCAGAGCTGTAGTGTAAGTTTTGTGAAAACGTTAAATGTAAGTCCATTTACTGCCTTTGCCTTGTTTAACAAGCCACCAAGTGCGCGACCAGCCGATTCCGCAAATATGTTTGCTGTCTCCGCGAAGTCAAGCGTATCGGTTAATACACAGCCCAAGTATTTATATCACGGTATAACACTTATGAAATTGTCTCCTTTTTTAAAGACGTATTCCGTTTTGTGGAGGGGGGGGGTAATTTTCATGCGCCAGTTTTTACACCAGTCATTCACTTTATTCAGCATGTTCTGTACATTTTCTTCATTTTCGCTCAGAATAAAGAAGAATGCATACATTTTCGCCGTTAATCATGATTCCCATGTTCATGCACTTCAATTTTACAGCTAAATCGTTGATGAATAGTCCGAATAAGGTAGGCGAAATTGTATTTCCCTGTTCTACGGAGCATGTTATGTCAAAGTAGTCCGTTAGGTGTCCATTAACATCAACCCGTGCACGAGAAGTGCTATACAGATGTCGCAGTATATTACAGAAATTTCCTTGAGCGCCAACGGATAATAGTTTTTGCCAACAAGCAGTCTCTGTCAACCCGGTCAAATGCCTTCATCATGTCGATAAATCACGCATATATCAATAAGCCTTGCGATTTTCTATTTCGAAGTATAGAGCACAGTGTAAATAGATGTTCTGTACAGGAACGCAGTTTCCGAAAGCCGTTTTGTTCAAGTACAGATATTTTGTTAATCGGTTGTTTAATACACTTGAGAAAGTTGTGCTGACCGCCGGAAGTAGACTTATTCCGCGGTAGTTGAGCGGTATACGACGGTCGCTTCTGCTATTTTTCGGTATATGCCCAATGATGGACGATGAACATAACGCGGGCGGTGATAAAACATTTATTAAATAGTTCATGAAGGAGCGTGTATGAGTTTTTATTCTTAAACACTTCATACGGGAGTAGGTCTTCACCACATGCCTTGCCATTTTTGCAATTCAGAACAGCCTTTTTTATTTCAGCAATGATATCGTTCAAAACTGAGCACGAGTCGTCCTCCTGTCTTTCAATACAGTGTTTATCCAGGTCGGTTTTGAACTTTTTGACATCGTTATAAAATTGTTCGTCAAAGTTTGCTCCTTCACAAGCTTTTGCTTTGTTAAATAAGTTCTTATAATCAGTCTCCCACCTCGTATCTCAAAAATCACTTGCATTTGCAAGAAAAAAAAACTCTTAGGCGGCTGTATTAGTCTGTTAGAACAGGGGGTGTGTTAAATGACATTAAGGTTAGATATGAAGCAGTCACTGAAGTATCATTTTGTTAATTTAAATTGAAACAAAATTAAATATCTCCTCTTTATCACATTTACATTTGAGCCTCGCTCTGGGAAAACAGAGCCTACGGCAGTTCTGGATTTTTGCTAAGAAGAGACATCATTCAAACAAGAAATACCATAACAGTGGAAAGCATAGTCCCTAGTTAGCCTGATCGAACTGCCCAGACTTATGTGGGTCTTTTTGCGCACATGCAGGAAATCCTGTTTTCCCAGAGCTAGACTCATTTGTTTCATTGTTATCTCTCCAAGTTTGTTATCTGAACCATAAACCTTAGATTGCTGTAGAAGTTCCAATATTTTGTCACTATTTACATACATTAACGAGCATGGGTTTAAAAGGAAATTCGATTCGGATTCTCTTGATTTTCAACTTGTCTGCGACAAGAAGTAAGTTTTGTTTCCTATTATATACAAATAAGCCGAACACCTGCCAGTGTTTTTATTAATCGGATTTGTCAGTAGTTAATGCGTTTGGAAGACGTTTCTTAAAGAAACTTAGTAATCGAAGAAGAGCCTCAAGTTTGCTATTTCTTTAACAAGTCTGAGACTCACATTATGTATATTTACTCGGACAAAAATCATGGTTTTAAACAGGGCATACACAAAAGAGTGACCCTTTTTAGAATTAAATCGATTTGTTTTAATATCGCGTCTGTTTATTTCGCCCTGAGGTCGGTATACACATATAAGTATTTTAAGTCGGTATACACCTATATGTATTTGAGGTCGCTGTACACCTAAATTTTACATTAAGTCGGTATACACCTTTATGCATATTATGTCTGTATACACCTATATGTATATGAGGTCGGTATACACATATATAATGAGGTCGATATTGACCTATACGTATATGATGTCGGTTTACTGCTACATGTATATGATGTCGGTATTATATTATCTTTCACTTGCTGCTTTTTATTGTTGTTTTAAGCTAATTACAATAATCCATTATAATAAAGTCTGTTTCCTTTCAAAAATTGGTTTGTTAAGGATACAGCATTATATGTATTTGATATGTTAGACTCATACAGTATATTTTACACTAGTGTGGAATATTTTTATTTGCATGCTTAAGAATTTGTCACAAAACCAATTTTTCACAACTTCATTTTTGTAAATTTTTATACACGTAAATGCACACCAACTTTGCCATTACCAAAAGATGATCCTGCGTTGCTGATGAAATGACATTGTGATTTGTTAATATTGTTTTATTAGTCAAGTTTTAAACATCGTTAATATTGAGTAAGTTTTATTACCATTACCTGATTTAAGAGAAAAGAGAAGTTTTTTTTTATAAAAAAAGAACATCAAAGGGAAAAATGTAATTTGGGGTGTTTCATTTGATACAATTATGAGCACCTTTATTTGAAACAAAGTATTTATTATATCAGCTCTCTATTTTATTATTTTGTCTGTTGGTTTCAGACTTGTGTGTTTTTATTTATGTTTTATATGTCCCTTGCAATATAGAACCAATTTGTTTTAATATTTTACACCTATTTTTATTTTGTTCATGTTGTGTTGCTACATTTTTGTTTGCCTACACTTTTCTGTGTACATTTTTAATCAAACAAAATCAGTGGCTCACTGTACATTATCTACTGTGAACTTTGCCAAATAAGAAGAGGGCTACACATGAGCAAATTTTGCTTAATTAAAATCTCTTAGACAATAAGATGTTTATTCATTAAATTTTATAAAAGTGGCAAAATGAGAAGAATCTCTATGTTTCTAAACATGGCAAAACAAATTTCAGTCAGGGAGAGTCTTGCTTGTTACAAAATGTACATCACATGCACTAATTTTCCATGTAAGGTATAGTATTACACGAAAACAGTTTACATCATTGTTGTTTTGGAAGGAAAGAAGAGACATTACCAGAGATACACCTTGGTCGCCATCAAAAAGTAATTTACTGACAGCAAATGGCCTAATCAAGACAAGACAATACATAGTACTAAACAACATCACAACACAACATATATTAATAAATGACTACAACTTTGGTCATCACGATGGTATTGTAAATCCCAAGGATTGTTTTTTTTTAGATCAGATCTTAACCTGTAAATGCTGTGCAATGCTTATTGTTTCTTGCCATATGTTTGTGTTTACATTTGTCTTAATGGTGCAGCTAGTATATGCCACAAAAGCTGGGTTGACAACAAGTTCAAATAGTATAAAGCGAGTCATCTTCATGCATATCAAACGTTTTGACCAAATTAATTTTATAGTACACATACATACCGTTTTTCTTTTAATTATATAGTACTTTAAATTTTACACTTAAATATTTACATTTAGACATGTTTGTTTGGTAAATTTTAGACTTTGTATCATTATCAATTGCAAAAGGAGTTTTATTCAAATTAATTATATACCTAAAGTTTCCACAACAAATTATGCTGGTAATTTTAAGTAATAATTGATGCAAAAAACGTTTGGATATGTTTTATTTTTGGGGATTAATGTTTTATTAATCTTTAATGTATGACGAATTCAACATTTTAGATACATTTGCTGATGTGAAAATGCCATGCAAGTGCAATAGTTTAGTGCATTGTTATTTTATTTACGATTTGACTGTATGTGTTTAACAGTGGATTTATGTGAATTTTAAATTGCATTTTAATCCTTCATTATAGCTTCCTAGTCAGCTTGTGTTGTTATTTATTACAAGTTTCTGTGTCAATGGTAATATCCGATATATGTTTTCACAGAGTTTGTGTTCTTGGTATAATTCATTATAAAAGTAACCAGTATTCGTTAATTTTAGTGCTTTTTGCTCTTTTATGTTTTTAGTAATGGTCAAAACACCAATGTATAGTTTTAAGTATTAAAAAATGAACATTTTCCACTCTTTCGACTTCAAATTCCCCTTTCACTTTTTTGTCTGTATTTGATTCATGTATTTACTGTACTGTAATTGCTGGATGATGTAAAACTGTCGTTATGGGGCTATGTATTATGCTACAAGAGAAGTTATGGTGCTTGTTATACCGTTGTTTGCTTCTCTATGTAGGTTTTGCAGTCTCTACCGTTGTACTTCTATTTATCAAATCACAACGTTTTATTCTTCTATTTATGTGATAATAACGGTGTCTTTTTATAGAAAACCCAACCTTTAATGATTTTCTTTATAGAACTACTGTGTTTTTTTATACCACATCTAAATAGCGCCCTTTTTATACTCGAGATGTGCGTTCAAAGGCGCTTTACATTTTTCCCTGTGGGTCATAAGTCGTCCGTTGACGTCTTAAGTGTTGAAAACTTCTTTTTATAGAACCCAATATGTTCAATTTTTTATTATTTATTTTCAATATTTAATAATGGTCTATTTATGGAACTACATTTTTTTATTTATCTGTATATACAATCTCAGAAATATTTTACATATGATTACAAATACATGGGTTGTTAATTTTGTTTAAGGACGTACGCGGCAGTTTCGTTTCACGCAAATTTGTTTTCACTGTAACACCGGTTGCGCAATAAGTGTATGCGTTTTCGGATACTTTAACACCGGTTGCGCAATAAGTGTATGCTTTTACGGATATTCGAATCAAAACGGGATGGATATCAAATTGGAATAACACCAACAAATCAACTATTATGAAGCAAAGAAAAATTATTTAACAATATGTGTCCTATAAACTGCACAATAAGAATCGACCATCATCTCTAAGACCACGCAAATATTTTTATACCGTTATTGTAACGGCAAGCATTAGTCTTAATACGGGAAAATTGGCGATACA
Organism: Dreissena rostriformis; assembly: GCA_007657795.1. Lineage (NCBI taxonomy): Eukaryota > Metazoa > Mollusca > Bivalvia > Myida > Dreissenidae > Dreissena > Dreissena rostriformis. Next base: position 13,428 of record VMBQ01005194.1, read on the forward strand.
TCCTCATAATTGGAGATGTTTGTGTCGAAACTAAGACTTATCAAAAAGAATAGCTTTCCTGCGCATTAAGACAATTATTCTCAATTCTTTTTTAATTTTAATTTCTCACACATTTACTAAGTAAATCAAGTTTCACACGGTGTTGTTTGATATAGTTTATTACATAGAATCAATGATGAATGAATATCATTTATTCACGACGCTCTAATACTTCTGGTTAAAGTGCGTGTGGGGTTGCATCTTGCTCGACGTGCAACTGGATACACGCGAATATTATTGTGTTTTTCGTTCGCATATCATATTTTACTCTGATAAATTTGATTAGAAAACAAATGTTTTGTTTATTATTTGTTAGCCATTGAAGTAAAAAAAAAGATGAACAACAAGATAATTACAGTATGTCCGATCGTTAAGCAATGTATTTAAAAACATGCGAGTACCGCATGTGCAAAACATTTATAAAACACAAGTCACATCAAAGAAAACGAACGTTTTCCCTGCATCTAAACCATTCTACTTAAATATTGTTAACTATTTCTTTATAGTTAATGACAAGTTGAACTAATAAAGACGCGCCATGCAACCACGTGTAGCATGCAGGAAATTGATAAGGCCCATATTTGTTTTATATAAATTGTGGGACTTTTTATGTTGAAAATCTGGAAACCAATATTAAATATAAATCATAGTTATAAATTATTGTAGAGGAATACGTTATTTTCAAAAGTTTTCTCACTGTTGTGCTCAATGTTGTCATGTATGGCATATTTAAGACGTGAACACACACATTGAAACAGTCGTAATATTTATTGAAAAATATGCAACACTGTCGATCCTTGATTTTTGTTTCATTTTGATACCGGCTAAAGATAGCTGTAGCAAACTACCCACACATATATACTTCTATGAGTAACAAACAAAAAAATCAAACATTATCAAAACGTCCTAAAAATGTATGATTTACTTAAAACAAAATGTCAGTCAATGTAAACATGAAAAAATCAAGATTGATTTCAGTATTATTACATTATAGTGGCGTATCAAAAACTAATAGGTTATTATAATTTCCAACAAAACTTATGAAAGATACCGATGGTATGGTTATATCATACATTTACCGTGTGTTTATATTGATTTGCGTATACATTTTCTTACCAATTCCAATAATATATAACTGCTAAAAGATACATTTATGCATAACAATGGAGTGCCTTGAATTGGTCAAGTCATGTAAAGAATTACAATTAATACCGTTGATGTACCCCTTTAAGTGTATTATATACATATTGTTTTTAGTTGGATACTGCCTAATGTTACTGATCTCGATACATATTATTAATTATTTGGGTCTTCATTTAAATGTAAATCTTCTTTTTACATTGGCATACAGCCTAACAATGGTCAAGTCATGTTAAGAATTACAATTAATATCGTTGATATGCCCCTTTAAATGTTTTGCTCACATCTTGTTTTGGATGCAGCTTTAACCTACTTTTACGAATCCGGATACACATGTTTTGTGTTTAATTTAAATCTAACTCTACTTTTGCTTTGACATACATGTACTAGAATTTGTTTTGAACTTAATTATGTACATTGTTTTGATTGTTTTAAATTGTATTTTACTACATGCCGATAAACTTCGGTTGTTAACAAACGACCCTGGTGACCTATGTTTTTCTTTTAATATTTGTATAAAGTAATAAACAATGAAACATTTGGGTCAGTTTGGACAAAATCTAGGTGTGGGAAAGACTTTAATAATAAAAAAGTAAAATGCATAGAATTGATTTTCATATGTGAAATTATGTTGTTGTTGTTTTTGATAAATTAATGCCCTGAAAATCAATTAATGTTTTTGTTTATGAATTTGCAGTTAAGTTATATCAGTATTATATAAACAGAGAGCGATAGTAGTTTTTTCGACAGTTTTTTCACTAATTTACTCGATTTGTGTGTGTTTGCCTTTTTTTAAATTTAAACTTATGCTAAAATAGGTATGTTGTTTAAGTGCGAATAAAAAAATAACAACACTGGTGACCCATGATTTTCATTTTATTTTTCTATCCACAACAGATGGTTCTAGCTATATACCAAAAATTATCAAATTCTAGGTGTAAGAAAATTTGCATTGAAACTGCCGCATACGTCCTTAAACCAGTAAGTCAACATGACATTGATGGTACTGCTTTATTTTAAATCAATCATGTTTATTTGAATTGTGCGTAGAGTTAGATATTTTACCTGAGAAGAGAGTATCACGTGTTAACATTTTATCATATTGCATAATAATTACTGAGTCGTCTGTTGAGACATAAATTATAATTTAACATACTAAGAAATTATATGTATGTGACGTATGTATAAACATTTTATTTAGAACATAAGTAGATCTACAACATAGTAACCATTACAAAAGCGTAACATAAAGTAACCGGATGTGTGGTACAGACAATGGTACGTTTGTGTATTTGTATAAAGCAAAAGTAGGTACGCCTGTGTATTTGTATAAAAAAAAATCTATATTCTTAATACATCTTCGTTTGCATGGAATGACAAAACATTGATGGAACCAAGATTAAGATTTCATAATATTACAGTTATTAAAGTGACAAATGCTGTGTTTTTATGAAAAGTGGTTTGTTTGTACAAGGAGCTTGCAAATGATGTGTAACCTAATTTTAGATTTTAACTAATAAGTGTTATATTCGCACCAAGACAGGTATTGAGCCAAGTTGCTACGTACAAATGTCAAGTCAACGTCTCCCCACGTATGTGTAAGCAGGGTGTACATATCAGTCTGTACATGATAAAACTTTGTAATGATTAATAAAGGATAAAGAAATCCAATGCAACATTGTGTTATGAATTGCTGTGTGTATTTAAGCTCAAGCAAAGACGAACACGACTTGGGGCGTGCCCTCTCTGTATAAAACGCCCTAAAAAATGTAACTAATTTGAAATGAAAAAGGTAAAAACGTTAACTTAAAGTTAAATTGTTTTCTTTTGTGGTATAGCAGTGGAATAATTTTCTCAGGAAAGTGGGAACATTTCACATTTTCACTCGTGCAAGCTTATTACTGAGAAATTATTTCACGGTATGAAAGAAAAATACTCTACAAAAATAACTTATTATTCACAACTTGTAAACTACCACGTGGTCACAAATATATTGAGCAATCACTATATAATTGTCAGCGTAAGCGAGTGGTTATAACACAACTTACAATAAGTAAGTGTTACAAAAAAGACCACTTTCAAATTCACAATAATAAATGAACAAATTTAGTACGTAGACAAGCAATATGTCATCTTTCTGTTATATGAATGTTAAAAAAAATGAAACATTTAATCAGTTTTAAAATCTTAAGCACAATTTAATACTGAAACCTATAAGAATGAAACAGAAACTGCTTTATACATATATTTGCTAACATTGAGTGAATATCGAGGCAGAACACATACGTTTTAATGGTTTTAAACATGCATATCATGCACAAATGTTAATATTACTCTATTCCAATCACTGCAGTAAATCAATTCGTTGGTAATAGAATCACTATGCAAGTGTGTTTAGTGAAGTAATTTAATACTATCCTACTCAATACGAAGCGCATTGCGAGTGCTAAAACACAACGTTTTTAGTGTGCTGTTAAAGTAAACATTCACTATGAGAGCATCAAACTATTGAATATTTATTGTAAAGGACGTTGTGGAAAGATCTACGGATTGTTACGGTTCCCTTTTAAATGCGAATTAGGCATTATAAAACTGTAGTGAAAGAAGAAAATACATTGTAAATTACTGTCGAATTGTTGCTCATAATGAACGTCGATAATTAACAAATGACTCTCATTGGCTGATAAGACGTTCTTATGTGAACCCTTTTTGAATGCATAGGTCTTCGTAACTACAATACGTGTAATTGCACGGTTTCTTATTGTATATGTGTTATAATATATTGTTTATTTTTATTTTAAGAACATTAATTATTTTAAATCGAGAAAATTAAGAATCTTTTTTATATTTCTAACAGATGTGAAAGTTTGTATTATGTATATACTCGTTGAACACTTCAATGAATTAAAGAACAAGTGTCGAACCGTTCAAACTGGAATTGACACATTTGTGATAAAATCTATTTGATTCATTACGGTGTAATCATGAAATAACACTGTTCCCAAGAGTCTTTATAACTTTTCAGTTAATCTCTGTCGAAGATATAGTTGAATATTTTAATTTGATTTCACATGCCGTGTCAACATTCGTTTATTATCATTATAACAAAGCCAGGTAAAAACAAAACAAATTATGATAATAATATTTATTCACACAATATTTAAAGCAATTACAATTTGATTGCAGACATTGAAAGGACTGTTCACAGATTGACGATAAGGGTTAATATTTTTCATAGTTTCTTGAAAATTATACTGTATGTAAAGGATAGGAATCACATAACACGTACACTTTCAAGACAGTTTTGTTTATAAGATGCCATTTGACATTGCAATTTAGAGGATTATAACGCGTCTGTAACGATAAAGTACGTATTGAGTAAAACCGCATTGGAAAAGTCACTGCTAGAGTGGTAAAGGCGATTCCATTTGATCCGGAAAACCCGGTGTCGATTATCTCACTAAGGAGCAATCTTTAAGCATGTGAAAAAGTCCTTTCAATTACGTGAACAACACTTATAGAAACAAGACGTTCATCAAGAACATTAATCGCTCACCTGAAAATACATCGTGATAATAGAGTAAACTTAGCTAAAAAGCTTTTCACAGTCTTTACTGAGTACAATAAGACAAACGTATTACCGCCAAGTGAGCCAATATGGATCAAATAGTAAAGGTTTGGATAAATTTGATGGGAAGCCACTATATGATGTTAAATATCAAGTACCAAACGTCTGAGCCCGGAGAAAACGATTAAACGTTATTTATCCATGAAAGTATTTAATGCCTATTCCGGAGGCGTTGCCGTGTTCGTGTGTAACAAAATGTGTACATGGCCACTGCATTCCCTTTAATAACAATTATCCAGGCTCTCAGATGTTTAGTTGGGGACGAAAAGAATGTGGGTATATTCATACATGTATAAACATATAATGAGTTTTCCCAGGGTGGGACCATTTTTTACCCTGAGCCATGATTTGAACAGAATTGGTATACATGTAGTTCTATCCTATGATGTTACATCATAAACAATACATATATGAGACTTGCGGTTTCAGAGGAGAAGATTTCAAAAGTTTAAACGTGTACGAGAAACAAGGTAAACCCATGATTTTCCCAATTTGCCTCTAGGGGTTTGGTTTGAAAAATTGAAAACAAAAAACTTTGTAGAAGACCAACACACCATGTTACATAGCTTATACCAAACCCAAGGACTTTGCTGTTCCAGAAGAAGTAATTTTATTTATGTTTTGAATAATACGTTTAAGAAAAGAAAGTAGCCCCAGGGCGAGAAAATGTTTGACCCCAGGGGCATAATTTGAACAAAGTTGAGGACCACTTTATGATGCTACCTACCAAGCCATTATGTCTTGCGGTTTCATAGGAGAAATTTGTGTTAAGTAAGTGTTCACTGTATCAATATACGAGAAGAAAGGTAACCACAGGGCGATGCCAATTTTTACCCCAACGGCACGATTCGAACACACTTGGTAGAGGATAACTATACGATGTTACATGACAAGTACAAGAGAAAAAGATTTGTTATGGTTCAATTAAATATGTATACATTTTTCTCGTGTACCCTACATTTGTAGTGGACCGGAACGATTTAAACTGTTAAAGAGAGTTACCCAATGATCACACCTATACAATTTCATGAAAATCTGCCCAGCGGTTTTGGAAATTTCGTTTGAAGCAAATTGTAGAAGAAACACGACCCGAAACGGACAGCACAGGACGAGGAAACACACGACGGACAACACAGGACGGACACCACATGGCGGACACCACATGGCCAAAAACACACGACGGACAGCACCAACCACAATAGCCCACCATGATCCCTTTGTGCTCAGGTGAGCTACAAACATTTACACTTATAGAGAAAGCATTGTATACCGCAATGAAAACAGTTCATATAGTCAGAACTTCACATATACAAACATACATTTACATATGCCTAGACAAATAATGTTTTACCACAATGATAATTTAATAAAAGACATACACACATATACACACATACATGCAGACATTCATGTACATATGTCAAAGGAAATCTTGTTATTTAATAATTATCAGTTAATTTAGGCAATACACACACACACCCACATGCACACCTGTTTAGGGAAACATGTTATAACACAACGAAAACAGTTAATTTAAGCCAATATCCACATGTACAAACATTCATGTTTATATGTTTAGGAAAGGTATGTTATATCACAATGATCATTTAGCAAAAGTCATAAACAAACACACCTATTTAGGGTAATCATGTTATACCACAATAAAAATAGATAATTAAAGCCAATGCAAAGTGAAAAAAAAACAAACAAACATATGTGTAAGGAAATCATTTTATATCATGAGTATCTTTAAATAAAATCTATACACAAACACACGTGTACACCTGTTTAGGTAAATCGCGTTATACCACTACAAAAACAGTTTATTTAAGACAATGTCTTCATGTACAAACATTCATATAAATATGTATAGAAAAGCATGTTATATCAGAATGATCATGCAGCAAAAGTCATAAACAAACACACGTGTACACCTGTTAGGGAAAGCATGTAATACTACAATGAAGAAAGCTCATTTAAACCAATGTCAACATTAACAAGCATAAACGTACATACATATGAGGAAATCGTTTTATATCATGAACGTCAGTTAATAAAAGCTATATACAAAACACATAATAACAATAGTTTAGATATATCATATGTTATACAGTAATCAAAACAGTTGAGTTTAACCACAATCCATATGATAAAATCCGATTCATTTTAAACAAACGTTATTTCTAATCAACGTTTATTTTTACTGTCTTTTGCTCATCTGAGCCCAAATTGCTTACGTTTGAATACTTTATATATATTATTGTCGGAAACCATAGTATTGATTACCCTGTAATAAATTGCTTTAATTATTGTATTACTTTAACGTACTTATATCGTCTTGCAAGTGATCACAAACCAGCTTTAAATTTGGAGATAATTTTGAAACTCGTAATGATTTCTTATTTAAAAGGACTTATCGACTTTCTTGTCACTAAGCACAGCAATGAATTAAAGCAATGCATAATCCCCCTTTTGAAGTTTTTAATTTATCAAATTTCAGTGGGTTTCAAATTTGTGCCGACAAAATGCACACCACACTATTGATTTGAATACATCTAAGTACCCCTGTTATCACTGTCACTCATGCAAATAGAGGAAAGTCATAAATATATAATTCATAACGATTGTATATCCACTTCTTTTTCCCGCGCCCAAGAAAAGCGGCCCGGGATAAACCTATATATATACATAAAAGAAATATTTTGCTGAACGTTAACAACCCAAACCTATATGATAGGCATCCATTTAGTAAACACTTATAATAAACTTAAATCTTACGTTAAAAATCTTATTTTATTTTAGCTTTGATTGTTGGAATGTTACATTCGCTGACATTCACTGTAGTCTCGATGAAAATGAAGTCTTATTGGATCTTTGATTTGTTTATAAATATGAAGTCATTCGCTCGAATCGACGCGATATTGTTTTTTTTATGATTAGAAGATGTTATTCATACGCACGGATAAATGCACGTTGAAGAAAGAGGGGTGGATTGGTAGTAAAATATAGCTCTCGCTCATTAATTTAAAAAACAAAACTTTGAAAAAAGTGTAAGAATCGAAATACTATATTGTTATTATAAACCGCAGAATAACCCACGATTAGGAGTTTATATACGCATGTTATCAAATCACTTGAGCGTCGCACTCGTGATTTAGTTCATTCGCAACTATTCTCCTGACAAACAACAAACATTTTTTACTATACTATGTTTGCTATGTTAGCGGGAGCCCTATTAAAAGTTAAGTTTGACGTATTTCCGAACTAGTCTGATGATTTACTTTCGGCTGTAAATGAGAGTTTCCATGCAGATTATGTCTTTGAAGTTTCAATGTTCATATATTTAACATTTTTAAGGAGAAGGCTGTTTAACTCTATTTTGTTTCAGACGAATGTGCATAACATTTTCATCAATTCCTAAGTAATATGTTAATATTAAATGTATATGTGTAATGCCAACTGTTACGAATAAGTGAGTCTAAATAGGTGTATTTACATTTTTGGAGGATATAATATATAAGGTAAAGTCACAAACGGTTTAAGGTGCTGATAAGAAGGGACAGGGCGAAAAGCTAGACCAGTCTGGGGATATTTTCAAATAATTACCTAACTAAAAGGAAATTCTCCATAAAATACACGTTTAACATTATTTAAATCACAGTGTGTCAATTACTTCATTTTATTCGAATGCCTTGCCTTCAATATGTTGAACAAATCGACAGACAAGCAAACACATATCGATAAACAATAAACTCACTCATAAAGTTCACAGACTACAGAACTGGGGTAACCTGTGCATTGCAAATCATTGTACCACCATCCTTTCCCTGATTCGGCGCGAACACAACGATCAGTGAGGGTGTTCGGTTCGTCACTGCCCCAAGGAACGTACAGCACGTCTTTTTTATCATGTTCACTAATGAGGTCGTTTGTTCCTTCCTTTTTTCTTACGCCTAGCCAGAACGAGTTTTTGTCTGCAAGAGTATGCAAACATATACACAAAGAGGTGGCGATATTTCAATTAATAGCTTTATATTTTTTATACTTCCTATGTTTACACCACAGGAGCGTTCTATTTTGTTTCCTGCAATAACACACTGTATATACATTATTTTGACAGTGTACATACTATATTTCAGTAGCGTATTGTTTTTCAAGGCCACCAGCCAAAAATGCACTCGTTCACATTTTTATTACACAGTAATTTAGTTATAGCAAAAACATGACATTATTTTAAGCACTGCATTATATGTGGCATTTTACAAATTATACACACACATGTATAACATTTTTTTATTTCAATTTAAAATTGATGAGGCATTTTTAACTGATGAAACACCAGTCGTCAAACTAAACATGTTTTGCTTGCTTTCAACTAAAGTAATAATACATTTTCCATTCAGTCTGTGCCCGGAAGTGAACGGATTTCTCATTGATTAAGATTTGTTCAATAATTCTTTTTTTATTTTTAAAAGTGTATGTCATCAAGATGAACCGACCGAGTTTTGTATAACAAACTTGTTTTTTAGTAAACAAATATAAACGTGTTTACAATAAGTTGTATACACCAGCACAATAAACGTTCATTCCAATTAAAAACAAATAAGTAAGATTTATAAAAAAAAGCTTAACATTTTTGTTCATATTAGTTTCTACGCTTATATGTTACTTTAAGGCGTGTTTGTACCTTACAAAACAATATCGTGCGTAACCATATAATGCACGAAGAGTATTTGCTTACAAAATAATTGCAAAACTTGTCGATTTTACTAAGCCAGACGGTTAAACATTTGATATTCGGAATCCTGCTTATAGATTTAAAAACTAAAATTACCAGCAGTTACAACATATTGAAATCAACTAATAGTTATGTGACCGATTACGAGTTTATATTTATCATTTCGTCAATATATTGCCATATTGTAGGATATAATTTTCCTCTTCCATATAGTCCCGTGTACATTTAAAGCCCCATTAACACTCACCATCAACAAATATTTCGTGAAATATTTCGTAAAAATAAAGTTGACCAATAAATAATCAGTTTTCCTTAAAATAGCGCAAATTTCAACGCTAGATGTGGTTTGGTAACAAAGATTGAACAAGATACAAAATGCTCGTTTTTTTGATAATATATTCAACACATGTTCATGTTCCAAGTAAGTGTTCGTGTGTCGTATGAAAAATTTCGTTGCGAGAAATTGACATGGAATATATTGTGCCACAAAAATTAAAAAAGAGCATTTTGTATCTCGTTAAATCTATGTTACCAAACCACATCTGGCATTGAAATTTTGCCTATTGCTCTAAGGAACACTGATTTTTGTATGCGTAAACTTTATTTTAAGAAATACTAAACGAACTATTTTGCGAAATATTCGTTGAGTTTGAGTGTTAATGGTGCTTTTATGTCTATGCGATGTCAAACAACTTACTGGCAATGTTGGATGCCTGCCTGATCACCCAGAGGTGTTCATCCTTGTCATCGATTGTGATCACGTGACCACCGCAGTTCGCACAAATTTGCTATTAAAAATTGAAAAAGAGTAAGTTAGGAACCTCAACATAAATATCAATATACTTTCAAATAGTACGGTGGGCATATGTTTAATATGCTACGTTAGTTCCAGTCATTAAACAAGCGAGTTCAGCTGATAAGAGTAACCCACTGAATCTACAGATATGGTTTCAATTTTACCAGTGACACTCATGCACGAGCAGAACCGAGCCATAGTCGTAGCAAACGCTTACATTTATACGTATTGAGTATCGAGTGTCAGGAGCATGTTTTTGAACTTGGAAATAGTTATTGCACACATACGACTTACAAAGGAAACTCATAAATCGAGTCTAAATGAATGACTAAAATTGCTTGCTGTATGCAAAATAGGCGGATTAGTGCACGCATTTTCAAAGTTTCAGTAAACACAATATATAATTTGTATAGCCTAGTATCCCAAAGGTTTTAATTCCACTCCAACTGATATGTATGTATATGTTCTATATAGATATTTCAGTATGAAAGGTATACGCTATGTCATTAAGCTATAAATAATGAATACGTTAATACAGTTACAAAATTAGCTTTTTTCATGTAGAAATGTATTTGAAACTCTTTTATAAAAAAGCATAAATAGGAACTAAGCAAAGGCAAAAGCAACAGAACGTTTAAAAAAATGTTTTGTTCTTGACAATTAATTATTTATAAACAGATGTAGGCGATTTCTCTGTTAACGTTGATAATTGTTTGGAACTTACCGCAGCATGTGTGAACGTCTCCGTTATCTCAGTAGTGAAAATGTAGTAAGCATTGTTCCGCTTGATCGCTTTATTAAAAAAAGCAGAGTCAACACATTTCGTTGGAACAAATATAAATCAACAACAAATGACTCGAGTATTGATTAAGTATCGTAAAAAATATATTATATTATAACTTAATATTACACAAAATGCTATTTGTATATTGAATGAAGACCATTCGCGATGGCGTTGTGCATTAATGTCCGCCTAGCGATCAGGAGGTCCCGAAGGAGCGCGCAGGAAGAGTACGCAAAACACAGAGTACTGACTCTTCCCAGAAAATGGACTCAAAAGTGTCTCAATAAGCTTAAGAGTCTCCACGCAAATGAGCTCAAATAAATAGGTTAACGTTAAACTAATGTAAACCAAAAAAACACATGCACTAACTCAAAGTATGCTTCTTGGAATAAACGTTATTGAAAAACTGTATTACGAACAATTTCGATAAATGTAATCAATTTCAATTAAACAAGTGTTCAATGTGACAAGCAAGTGAAGAGTACGTTAAACACTTTGTATGTACATGGACAAAAATAACTCGATTATTTACATTATGAAAAAAATACTAGAGATAACTAAAAATAACCATTAGTTTATAATAGAGGGACTTTTTACATTCACAGTATACAACATTTTATCTTCTAAACGATTATCGGCTTGCAAAACATTAAAACATACAGCTCATGCTTGTTCAATAAGTTTAAATTGAAAGTTCCAATACGACGACATTAAGTTGTATTCATTTTTTAGTGTGTTGTTAATGTGTTTCTGTTGTGTGTGCCCAGTGCATTTGTTTTGTGTGCGCACTATTTGGCTATGTGTTTCTTGCCATATATAAAGGACCACATTCTATAATTAATTTTCTCCGCTGCTGGTGCAGCCGAAGTTCAACTGTGTTTATATTTATTTATGTCTGTTCATACCTTGTACACATATCGTGATTGCTGACCAAATGCCGTTATCACAAAAGCTTGTCATCTTGTTTTTGTTGAGCGGCTTGTAATCGCTCTCACATGTTAGATTTCGTGTAGATCCGACATGGAACGTTTCCCCTGTAACGGTTCCCTTCGTTGGTGTGATGAATTGCGGGCAGTCTGCAAATACATTTTTTCTTCGGGATTTATAATATTTCATTACAATATTTGTGTTTTAAACATAGATCTTGGGTAACACAATTTTCATGATTAAAACATTAACAATTTTAACTTCAAAACCTGCTAAATGCAATTTCATTACACAATTTATCTGCAATTTAAACCAAATCACACATCTGAACAGCACTGTCAACTGCACTGCATGGAACATCTTAACAGCACTGTCAACTAAATGATATATCTGAACAGCATTGTCAACTGCATGACACATCTGAACAACATTGTCAACTAAATGACATATCAACTAAATGACATATCTGAACTGCATAGTAAACTACATGACTAAACCGCACTGTCAACTATATGACATACCTGAACAACACTGTCAACGACATGGCCCATCTGAACAGAACTGTCAACTACATGACACATCTGAACAACACTGTCAACTACATTACACATATGAACAGCACTGTCAACTACATGACATATCTGAACCGCATTGTTAACTACATGACAAATATCTGAACCGCATTGTCAACTACATGGCATATCTGAACCGCACTTTCAACTTTATGACATACCTGAACAGCACTGTCAACTACATGACATATCTGAACAGCATTGTCAACTACATGACATACATGAACAGCACTGTCAACTACATGACATATCTGAACAGCATTGTCAACTACATCAAATATCTGTACAGCACGGTCAACTATATGACACATCTGAACAACACTGTCAACTACATGACACATCTGAGCAGCACTGTCAACTAAATGACACATCTGAACAGCACTGTCAACTTCATGACACACCTGAACAGCACTGTCAACTACATGACACATCTGAACAGCATTGTCAACTACATGACATACCTGAACAGCACTGTCAACTACATGACATACCTTAACAGAACTGTCAACTACATTACATACATGAACAGCACTGTCAACTATATTACATATCTGAACCGCACTGTCTATAAGACATACCTGAACAGACTGTCAACTACATGACATACCTGAACAACACTGTCAACTATATGTCACATCTGAACAGCACTGTCATCTACATGACATACCTGAACAGAACTGTCAACTACATGACACATCTGAACAACCCTGTCAACTATATGTCACATCTGAACAACACTGTCAACTACATGACATACCTGAACAACACTGTCAAATACATTACATACCTGAACAGCACAGTCAACTAAATGACATACCTGAATAGCGCTGTCAACTACTTGACATACCTGGACAACACTGTCAACTACATGACATGCCTTTACAGCACTGTCAACTATATGACACACCTGAACAACACTGTCAACTACATGACACACCTGAAAAGCACAGTTAATTACATCACAGATCTGTACAGCACTATCGACGACATGACACATCTGAACCGCACTGTCAACTACATGACACATCTGAACTGCACTGTCAACTATATGACACACCTGAAAAGCACTGTCAACGACATGGCCCATCTGAACGGAACTGTCAACGACACAACACATCTGAACAGCACTGTCAACTATATGACACAAATGAACAACACTGTCAACTACATGACATACCTGAACAGCACTGTCAACTACATGACACATCTGAACAGCACTATCAAATACATTACACATATGAACAGCACTGTCAACTACATGACACATCTGAACAGTACTTTCAACTACATGACACATCTGAACAGCACTGTCAACTACAGTACACATTTGAACAGCAGTGTCAACTACATGACACATCTGAACATTGCTGTCAACTACAAGACACATCTGAACAGCACTGTCAACTACATGACACATCTGAACAGCACTGTCAACTACATGACACATCTGAACAGCACTGTAAACTACATGACACATATGTACAGCACTACCAACAACAGGACACACATGATCAGCATTGTGAATCACATTGTTGATCTGAACCGCATTATTAGCTATGTCACACATTGTGTCACACATCACTTTATCACTCGTTTTATAATTGGCTGATGGATAACTTGAATATAAAAAACAAGACAATCACTGTGTAAGTTATCAACTTTAGGTCTTATCACTTTTCATATGAAAGTTCTTTCTACGAAGTGTAAGTTTAACTGTTTTGTCTACGAAATTGAAAATGATTTGCTGTTCAAACCAAACTGACATTGTTTTCTTTGAATATTAACTATACAATAACCACACTTAAGACATGCACAATTATTTTACACGTGTTAAATGCATTATAGCACATTTCTACTTATGTTTTATGCATGTTTATATAAATAAATANTGGTATTATTATTAAAATATATAAAAATGAATTAAAGTGAATTACATCCCTATGAACATAATTATATATAAGTCAGATATTTTTTATTGTAAAACGCTTCTACTAAGTTTAATTTTACGAGTTCCCCCTTTTTAAAATAAAGTATAATGATCAAAACGTATCGCACATCAATTAAAATCATTGATATGTACTTAGGATATCAAAAAAACTTATAGCAGAACGTCTATTTTAGATTTTTTAATGATAACCCAGTTCGTTTTTTCGCGGCTGAATAAAGAAAATTTACCCATTATATTATTTTTTATTTAAAGCGAATAAGGAACTGGCATATTCTTAGTTAAAACAAAAGTGCACCATACACAATAAAAACAATTGCCTATTGAGATTAGATATTAAAACTATTTATAGTGACACATTTCTACTTATTTATTTAATGTAACCCCAATTCCTCTTGTTGAAGTTGAATAAGGAAAAAGGAACCAGAAATACTTACTTAAGCATACGATCCATGTTCCTAATTCCGCCGCGAACAAGTAACTGGGTTATAAATATATTAAATATAGTAGAAATTCGTCGAAACACATATTTTGATATACCAAATACATGAAAATGATTTGTTAAGTTTTTTGGTATTGTTTGTTATATGTGATATATTACATATGTTCCATGATTATGCGCTTTGTGAATGTGCGGGTTATTTTAAAGCAACATAAAACAATAAACTGCTCAAATTACTGTTTGAAAGATCATCATACCGGAACAACGAATTTTAAGGAAGTAGTATCCAAAGTAAATTCAATAAGTAGATATACGTTATAAAATGATGTGAAGATATATTTAAAAAGATAAAAGTATGAATACGTATTAATTTATTATAGCTATATGTCAGCATTTGGTCAGACCATGGCTCTGACAAGTTTTGTCCATTAAAGTTCCAAGTCCCATACCCTTTTGCCCACATTGTCCACATTGAGATAATGATAGATTTCATGTCTGTCTGTGAATTAATTATATGGTCTTGATTGTTCGAAACAACATAATTGTTTTCTCTTTTTCTAAACAGTGTGACTTTTACGCTAGAAAACCCGTGTTGTTATTTTGAAATTTAACATCATCATCATGATGAAAAATGACAATACAAGCATTTCGTATTAAATAGTAAAATGGCATTAAATTTCAAATCTAATACCTAGACTACACTTCGTAATTTCCGTTCATTGGCCCTGTGTACATTGGCTGACGTTTTTTGCTGGGTCAAGGGGACTGTAGCCCTGGTTGCAAGTCACATTTCGTGTGGCATTTTCAAAAATGGAGTCTCCGGCCACCGTCCCCACCCCATTGTTCTTGTTCTCAAACGGATGGCAAACTAAAAAGAAACGGTGTCAATGTACATATATATTGTAACGAAACGAATATTTGGGACATCATTGTATAAATATAATTATCAAATTTTTTACCAACGCAATAACTCATATTTCATACATTTTTCAACAGACAGTCACGCCTAAAACGTGAGTATGTACCATAAGTTTACGACCATCAATTCTTTGCCTCGGGTAAAAAACGCCAACAGGTGTAAGACACTCCGGGTTTTAACATACTTGATGAGTACTTGTTTATTTACATATGTCATAATTAGCGTCCATACATCGGTATATTCCGTATATATTCTTTATATGTCCGTTGCATACGTCATATTTGTTAGACACGTGACTTAGCACACGGTCCGTCATAATTTGCACACGTTATAATCGACTGTTTAATTGTTTATATTTTAATTTCACTTGAGTAACTGTACAGTACCACGCACACAGCCGGAAATTGCGGTCACACAATTAGTTGTTGTCGTGGGGCCGTTAGGACGCCGCTGTTATCTTGTAACAATGGAAAATGTTGTGTTAGAATTACACCAGCAATACTAAATCGCAATGATAACTTTATGTTGACTTGTGTAATTCATTGTATATATATTCATTAGGAAGTCAGTGGTCTAAAAACTATTTCAAAATAGACAAGTGTATGCTCATAATTTTGGATAAAAGAATGTTTAATCACAAATCAAAACAGGGCTGTTTTAACAGTACACTGTTTAAAAAGGAAAACGGATGAATAGGGATCAATATTATTTTTTCTCAAAATACGAACAGTGCGAGGGCTGTCTGAAAAGAATGTTTACAGTCTGATTTATTTTCTATTGTTTTACTACGTGTTATTGTTTTATGCATTTTCTTGAACAACAATATTGTTTCGCCTAAAACTTTCACTGATAAAATCGCCAAATTGAATGCCTCTTAGCTCTGTCACACAGTGTACCATTCCTAGTTTTATCGGTATTCCTCTCCCTTTTACTGGTTGTGTTTAAATAAGGGATGTCAAAAGACACCTGCTTTAGTATACGGAATTCTTAAAACATTGATACTTGAAATTTTTAATTGGTAGATAACCAGCTATTACCAAGGAGTACGCATCTAATTAGCAAAATATATCGTGACATTTTGTTAGTTGTACAGCCCTTTCAAAGCAACAGATGTATAAAAAGCACCATCTGTTGTTACTCCGTTTATTGTATAACACTCGAGAAATTTTACTACATGTCAGGGTATCGGTAGAGAACGCTTATCAGTTGTCTATAGCATGCGAGGCTTAAATCAATATACGTGAATATGACATTAGGATGAATAATAAACGAGAGTTATAGTGTATTGTGATAAATAATTTTATACGATTATTCGGATACTCAATACCTATATGAATACTATCCCAGTATCCGGATTTCCGAAAATTCATTGACATTTTGGCTATTGCTATAAGGAACACTGATTATGTATATGTTTACTTTATTTAACGAAATATATTACAAAATTTTCGTTGATTTTTTAGCGTTATAGAGGTTTTACTGTCAACGGAGCCGATTGCGAAAACTATGACGAACATGAAGTTCTGAGAATAGTAATTGTGGCCGGGTTCCTGTGTTATTCCTGTAAATAAATTATTCATAACGACATTGGCACCGGAAAAAAAGTCACGTGTTTGTTGTTTGTACTATTTAATGTGAATTATTAATAACTATATCTTAATATATCAATGTCGTATCCGTTACACCATTACATGCGTATATTATTTTTATGTTTTATATTTGTTTAGAAATAACTAAAATGTTTTGTTAAAATACATGTATTTGTGTTAGTTTGTATTTTTGGTACATTATGTTATATAACGAATCAAAATAGGAAACAGATGTAGTACAACGTTATACCGTATTATACTAATGAAGTTTGCAAAATGTTATAACAATCTATATATTTGTGTTAATAATACCAAGAAAATGAGCAAAAACATGCATAACAATAGAATTGTTTGCAAAGTTGCTTGTAAAATCAGTCGGTTGGTTGATTTGTCGTTTGGTCAGATTGTCAATTAGCGGGCCAATTAACAAACCAATCAATCAATTATACGTCAATGAACGGTGATTGAACGCAAGAATAAACGCATAAACTAGCGATCTTATGACCTCAAAAAGGCAGCTTACCATTGGATAAGCCGTTTAAGAACAATTGTATTTGTCTCCCTTTACAACAAATTTGGACTTGATACGATTACAACCAACTCCGACCGATCATCATCTGGAATTTGTTTTTATATAATTTAATTAACGAAAATAGCACACTCCGTCTGTTTTTCGTGTTTAGTATTTACATGTACAGTTCAACACTACTATTTTGAAGTCGTTGGGACCGTCCAAATTAGCTATACACAGAAAAGTTCGAAATACTTATGTTGTACTTATACATTGTGTTGTAACAATTGGAATGCGGTTATATTGCACCATAAGTATGGTGTTCATATGAAGAATCGTAAATATTACTTTATAGATTGTAAAAAACAATACAATCTGCAACATTTTAATTTAGGTCTTGTCGACTGTATCTAGTTGTAAACAAAATGTTTAAAAAGGAGATGCTCCGCCACAAACGAACCATTAATTTTATGGCAAACTTGGATAGATATATAGAATATGAAAATTAGTCCTTTTATAACAATATATTTTTTTGTGCAAGTAGCTGATTCATTTATCAACCGACTATTAGAATCCCAAATAGGTATTCACGATGTGTATACTTTTGTTAATATACCATGACATATGTATGAACAATAATGCCAAAAGAAAGAAAAACAAACCCACCAAACAAACATATATTGTATTGGTGTAAAGGCATAATGCGGTCACTGTCTTCACAGGCTTATATAATTATATAACCACTCTAAAGACAAATAAACGTCTTATATATCAAGCAAGTAGCAGAATATAAATTATCAGACACTTGATGGCTAAGTTTATTTAAATAAGCATTATGTTGAAGTGTTCTCTAAAGTTTTACCTATAATGATATCGCTCCGACTTGCAAAACGGTACACTATTCTTAATCAATTGATATACATGTATTAGTAATTATCATATCAAATAAACTGGTATTGAGATAAGTAATAAATTGAAGTCAGAAAAACAAAGTATTCAATTATTTCTAATTACCTGTTATTTTTATTATCTAAATATTTCTTGATATTTATTGTGCATAATCATTGTTTTCTTGTATAATCAGAAGTATGCAGACAGTGTTAGTATTTCGTCCAGATATCATATTGTTTATGTATGATAAGTGCGTAGATGATGGGGAGAATTCAAGTTGAAGTGAAAATTGCGTTTGAAGAAGAAACATGACATACCATGGACAACACACGACGGACAACACATGGCAGATAACACATGACGGACAATACACGACGGACAAGACAAGATGGACAACACACGACGGATAACACTCGACGGACAAGACAGGAGGACAACACACGACGGACAACACACAACGGACAACACACGATGGACAACACACGACGGACAACACACGACGGACAAGACAGGACGGACAACACACGACGGGCAACACACGTCGGACAACTCATGGCGGAAAACACACGACGGACAGCCCATGGCAGACAACACACGACGGACAACCCATGACGGGCAACACACGGCGGACAACCCATGGCGGACAACACATGACGGACAACCAATGGCGGACAACACACGACGGAAAACCCATTGCGGACAACACACGACGACGGACGCCTAAGGGCCACCCAAGTTCAATTTTGTTTTGTGTAGGCTATATGTCACTTTCTATATAAAAAATCTTCATTTGATAATGGAAATATTTTAATATTTAATTAAAATTAAGGGTATTGTTGTCTTTATTTGAAGTTTTTACCATTTACACAAATGCTGTTTCTTTTTAGACCTACAGGGTTTTTTTACAGTTGATTTCTACTGTGAAGATTTTTATCATCGTCTTATGGTGTTTCCGAGATATAAAATTTAATCACAAGAAATAACCTGACACTATCAATGGTGGTAAGCAGCCAAAGTAATCACAATCAGTGTCTGTTGGGCCACAAAAGTAATTTTCTTTCAAATTTAATAAATGTATGTTTTATATAGTTGTTTTAAAACCCCTTTCTCGTAGCACTAGAAACCCTCATCCCTACAGAGGGGATTGAAATAACTTGCTGGAACCATCATGATTCATCATGATTGTATATACAACTAGTTAGTTACCTATTTTGTGATGGCTTTTTGTGTAAATGTAAATAATTCATATTCATCAATTGAAAGATAAAACTGCTTGAATGTTTTTTGAGAAATGACTTATCAGTTGTTTGGTAAAAGTACTTATCATCAGGTATGTGGACAAAAAAAGCCATGAACTATTTTATAACAGTGCAAAATTGCATTATAATCTAATATTTAAACACAATTAAACACAAATACAAAGACAAATAAACGAAAATCAGCAAACATACTTTTGAAATGCTTAAAACCGATAAATAAGCATAAACAAACATATATTTTTTTTTTCGAAAATCCCATACAGAAAGTGGGAAAAAATCTCATAGGAAAAAAATGAAAAATCCCATTGGAAACGAAAAAAAACCATTAGAAAATAAAAAAAAACATGGGAAGACCAACTTTGCTCATAAATTTCATAGTGATAAAAACACATTTTTAAGCTAAAATAATATATTATTAAATAAAAAAAGACTTTTATGGCATACTTTATCTCAAACAGGTAAATCTTTTAAAAAAAAGGGTACTTAAGTAATAAATTTCGGTTTTGCAAAGTGTTTCCGGTTGCCGTTTGTTGTGTTTTGTATATATGGCTACAAGGGTATGTTTCTGTTTGTAGTTTGTTGTCAATTAGTATTATGCTAACATTTTGTGTGTAGGTAGCTTACCTTCACACATAGCTCAAGAATGCACATTTACTATTTCAATTAAAAGGACATTACTATGTTGAACGTTGAAGTCCTGGTTTCATGGCATTGTCATTTTTCTTGCTAAATCCATTATTTACTGGGCCATCATTTCTACATCAATTGTTAACATCCTTCACAGATCCATGTCATCAGATCCATGCAATGGAGACCTTTAAACATGTGTGGCAATTTGGCACTTTTGTTAGGTTATCATCTATCAGTTGTTGATTTGTATTGTTGTTTTAAGGTGATTTCATTAATCCATAATGAAAAAGTCTGTATCTTTACATAAAGAAATTGGTTTGTTAAGGATAGAGCATTATTTGATCTTTTATTGAAAGCAAGTGGCCAATCGCCTATTCAAGATAAGACAGTATACAATATAACCAAAAATAATATTAATCAGTGACTACAACATTGGTCACCACCTGGGAATTGACGTTGCAAAGGATTGGAGTTAAAACCAGTTTAAAGTCGTGCAACACCTCACACTAAACCCACAAATATTCTCTTTAAAGTGATTACTAGATAAATAGAAATAGCTGTTTTCCAAAACAAGCTTTCTGGAGAAAAAAATTATTTTGTTTATTATGGCTTGCTGAATTTGAATAACGGTGAGTGCTCTTGACTTTCAGTACATTAAGGTACACACAATAGCCCAAGTTTTTTTGTAAACAGTATTTTTTGTATTATGCATGCTGTAAACCTTTTTTTTTGCTATAAACAGATTGTTAAGATCTTAACCTGTAATTGATGTGCAATGTTTATTTTTGCTTGCCATATGTATTTGTTTACATTTGTATAAATGGTGCAGCATGTATATGCCACTACAGCTAGGTTGACAATAAGTTTAAATAGTATAAAGCGAGTCATCTTCATGCATATCAAACGTTTTGACCAAATTTATTTTATAGTACACATACATACGCTTTTTTGAATTTTTTGTTTATATAGTATTTTAAATTTTACACTTAAATGTTAACATTTAGACATGTTTGTTTGGTACATTTTAGACTTTGTATCATTATCAATGGCCAAAGGAGTTTTATTCAAATTAATTATATACCTAAAGTTTCTACAGCAAATTATGCTTGTAATTTTAAGTAAAAATTGATGCAAAACAACGTACGGATATGTTTCATTTTTGGGGTTTAATGTTTTATTAATCTTTAATGTATGACGAATTCAACATTTAAGATACATTTGGTGATGTGAAAATGCCATACACGTGCAATAGTTTAGTGCATTTTATTTACGATTTGACTGTATGCGTTTAATTGTGGATTTATGTTAATTTTAAATTGCATTTTAATCCTTCATTATAGCTTCCTAGTCAGCGTGTGTTGTTATTTATTACAAGTTTCTGTGTCAATGGTAACTATCCGATATATGTTTTCACAGAGTTTGTGTTCTTGGTATAATTCATTATAAAAGTAACAGGTTTTCGTTAATTTTAGTGCATTTTGCTCTTTTAAGTGTTTTTTTAATGGTCAAAACACCAAGGTATAGTTTTAAGTATTTAAAATGAACGTTTTCCACTTTTTGGACTTCAAATTCCCCCTTCCACTTTTTTGTCTGTATTTGATTCATGTATTTACTCAATCTCCACGCAGAGTTGTCGTTCCATGCTCTCACATACAACCTCTGCCATCACAAGAAAACCCTACCAGATTCGGTAGGATGTTATTTTTCATTTTTTTAAGTATTATATTATGAAAAGGAGTATCATTTTCTTTTATATTTTGAAAATAGTGTATAAGTTGAGGTTCATAATAAACAAATAAATTACTTAAATTAAAAAAGTAAAAATTACTGTTTACAAATTTAAAAATAACTGTTGATACTGTATTGTACCACGTGGCTCGGCTATTATGGAACTTAGTTGGTTATAACGGCAGGGATTTTAGATCATTATATAAATATGAGTCTTATTTTCCGATAAAACATAAAACTCTTGTTTCCACAAAGGAAACAATTCTCCGGCACATTCTTATTTGGTGTACAATATGCATTGCTATATATGCAGTTGATACTGTAAGACGCAATTATTGTATCACGTGGCTCAGCTATCTTCACGTGGTTGTGTATGATGGCAGGGATTTGATCCAGCTATGCTGGTTCCAGTCAAATCTCTGCGCGGAGGTTGGTATTTACTGTACAGTAGTTGCTTGATGATGTAAAACTGGCGTTATGGGGCTATGTATTATTCTACAAAAGTAGTAATGGTGCTTGTTATATCGTTGTTTGCTCCTTTATGTAGGTTTCGCAGTCTCTACCGTTGTGCATCTATTTATCGAATCACAACATTTTATTCTGCTATTGATGGGATATTTACAGTGTTTATTTATAGAAAACCCAACGTTTAATGATTTTCTTTATAGAACTTCTGTGTTGAATACTTCTATTAATAGAAACCAAATACGTTCAATGTTTTTATGTATTTTCAATATTCAATAATGGTCTATTTATGGAACTACTGCATTTTTTTTATTTCTCTGTATATAAAATCTCAGACATATTTTGCACATGATTACAAAAACATGGGTTGTTTATTTTGTTTTAACCAGTAGATCAACATGAAATTGATGGTACTGCTTTATTTTAAATCAATCATGTGAATTTGAATGGTGCGAAGAGTTAGATATTTTACCTGAGAAGAGAGTATTACGTGGAAAACATTTCATCATATTGCATAATAATTACTGAGTCGTCTGTTGAGACAATAATTATAATTTAACAGGCTAAGGAATTATATGTATGTGACGTATGTATAAACATTTTATTTAAGAACGTAAGTAGATCTACAACATAATAACCATTGCAAAAGCGTAACATAAAGTAACCGGATGTGTCATAAAGACGATGTTATGTTTGTGTATTTGTATACAGCAATAGTAGGTACGCCTGTGTATTTGTATAAAACAATTCTATATTCTTAATACATCTTCGTTTGCATGGAATGACAAAACATTGATGGAACCAAGATTAAGATTTCATAATATTACAGTTATTGACGTGAAAAAATGCTGTGTTTATATGAAAAGTGGTTTGTTTGTACAAGGAGCTTGCTATAGTACTTATGGACATAAATACATGTAATACTTACTTAATATAAGTAGTGGTGGATGGATCCATCGAGAGGCAACGCAGAATCAACCCTTCAGATGATCAACAATAACAAGGAACAATGTATCTTTGGGATTCGGTTCTGCACTCTGACGTCATCAGCGCGTTCGGAAGCGCGGTAAAGAGGGCAATTAGGCAAAACGGTCGGGATGGTCCATTGACACTCCGGTCAAGTTCACCATATTGCAAATGATATGTAACCTAATTTTAGATTTTAACTAATGATTATTATATTCGCACCAAGACAGGTTTTGAGCCAAGTTGCTACGTACTAATGTCAAGGCCACGCATCCCCACGTATTTGTAAGCAGGGTGTACATATCAGTATGTACCTGATAAAACTGTGTAAAGAGCAATACAGGATTACGAATTCCAACTCAACATTGTGTTATTTATTGCTGCGTGTATTTAAGCTCAAACCAAGACACGTCTTGAGGCGTGTCCTCACTGTATAATTCAGGATTGCTTCTTATTTTTCGGGCGTTTATGCAGTATGAACTCTCAGGGCGATTTTGAAAATTCCGTGAAGCGCGCTAAGGCTTCTCGGTAAATTTTCAATACTCGCCCTGAGCGTTCATACTGCATAAACGCCCAAAAAATAAGAATCAATCCTTATATTTATATTTATCATTTGATTTAAAACAATAAAAACATATCCGAGCATAAACACAACTAAGAATCGTATGCTTTAAGAAAGGAAATACCTCTTGTAATCTTAGTTTCGGGAACAGCTACTACCCGCCCCTTAAGGTTGTGTTATTCATTATTCCTACGCAAAGAAACACAGTTCTGAAGTTTTACTATTAATTATAATTATACGTAGCACATTATTTGGATAATTAAGATATCGATTGCAGCTGAAACTGTGCTGTAGAATAGATTAGTGGCATTATTTTAGCTTTGACAGGAGTCATAACAAAAAAAATAGTTTAAAAGACACGCTTACCTCGATGGCAATTTTACTCCAATGCCAATAACAATAAAGTTACAACGATATACACTTCCAGTGTCTGTTCTTAAGGTGTTATGCATGACACACACACAATTCGAAATACGTTTTGGATGCGTTCGAAGCTTTAAACAAATATTTAACTGTTTAAAATCCACCACGTCCATTATTGTTGTCCCAAAATGTATCGTCAACGAAATGACGTCACACGAGATACGTCATAAATTGCGTCATCAAGTGATAAAAATTAAATACGGAAAGCTGGTTGTGTAATATATTTTTAAAGAAATAATTGACGACTTAGTAAATTGATTTCTTCAATTTTGCTTTTGTTTTAAATGAAACATCTAAGAAACAAAAGTACACAGACGGGTAATGTGTATTCATGTTTGATACTTTATTTACAAAAGTAGTTCGGTCACGGTACTGGGCACTGTATTACTACGCGTCAGCGTCTTGAAACCATTGGTCCGATTTTAGAAGCTCCGCCTTTGAAGGCGGTATCGCCGGCTTACGGGTTACGCAAAATGAACTCGTTCATTAGTCTACAGAAAATTAAGAGTGAATGTAAATATCACGTCGTAAATGTATCTTATAATAAAACAATAAGTAAAAACTTTACATATTAATACAATTGTTTGCTTTCGGGGTATCACCGTGTACTTATTGTCTCAGAAAAGTGAGAGCAATACACATTATCACTCGTGCAAGCTTGACTTATTTACGAGAAATGTATTTCACGGTAATACTCTGAAAGACAAATATATCCTCTATGTATGTAAACAATAACGTCCTATTCATAACTTGTAATCTAACCGCTTGGTCACACATATATAGAGGAATAATTTTAAAATTGTTGGCGTTAGCGAGTGTTCATAAGCACTTTGTACAAAAATGTCCGAAGATCAGCTTCAATTTCACATAAATAAATGAATAAATTATGAACGTAGATAAGCACTATGTCATCTTTCGGTTATATTAATTTTAAAGCATAAGGCAGATCAAAACTGTAATGAAAGAAGAAAATACATTGTAAATTACTGCCGTATTGTTACTCATAAGGAACGTCGATACATTGACAAATGAATCTCATTGGCTGATAAGACGTACTTATGTGAATTCTTTTGGAATGCATAGGACTTCGTAACTACAATACGTGTTATTGCATGGTTTCTAATTGTATATGTGTTTTAATATATATATTTTTTTATTTTTTTTTTAAGAAAATTAATCCTTTTAAATCGAGAAATTAAGAATCTTTTTTATATTTCTTACAGACTTGAACGATTTTGTTATGTATATACTCGTTGAACACTTTAATGAATTACAGAACAAGGGTCAAACCGTTCAAAATGGAATTGACACATTTATGATGAAATTTATTTGATTCACTACTGTGTAATCATGAAATAACACGGTTCCTGAGAGTCTTTATAACTTTTCAGTTAATCTCTGTCAACGTTTCAGTTAAATATAATAATTTGATTTCATATGTCGTGTTAACATTCGTTTATTATCACTATAACACAACCGAGTAAAAACAAAACAAATTATGATAATACTATTTATTGACACAATATTTAAAGCGTTTTCAAATTCATGACAGACATTGAAAGGACTGTTCACAGATTGACGATATGTGTTAATATTTTTCATAGTTTCTTGAAAATTATACTGTATGTAAAGGATAGGAATCACAAAACACGGACACTTTCAAGACAGTTTTGTTTATAAGAAGCCATTTGACATTGCAATTTAGAGGATAATAACGCGTCTTTAACGCTAAACTATTTAGTAAAACCGCAGTGGAAAAATCGCTGTTAGAGTGGTAAAGGCGATTCCATTTGATCCGGAAAACCCGGTGTCGATTATCCCACTAAAGAGCAACATTTAAGAATGTGAACAAGTTCTTTCAATTACGTGAACAACTCTTATACAAACAAGACGTCCATCAAAAACATTAATCGCTCACCTGAAAATACATCGTGGTAATAGAGTCAACTTAGCTAAGAAGGTATTCACAGTCTTTACTGAGTACAATACGAAAAACGTATTACCGCCAAGTGAGCCAATATAGATCAAATAGTAAATGTTTGGATAAATTTGATGGGAGGCCACTATATGATGTTAAATATCAAGTACCAAACGTCTGAGCCCTGAGAAAACGATTTAAACGTTATTTATCCATGAAAGTATGTAATGCCAATGCCGGAGGCGTTGCCATGTTTGTGTGTAACAAATTGTGTACATGGCCACTGCATTCCCCGTAATAACACATATCCATACTCTCAGATGTTTAGTTGGAGACAAAAAGAATGTGGGTATATTCATATAAACATATAATGCAAAAGAGTTTTCCCAGGGTGGGGCCATTTTTGACCCTGAGCCATGATTTGGACAGAACTGGTATACATATCCTATGATGTTACATAAACAATACATATCTGAGCCTAGCGGTTTCAGAGGAGAAGATTTCAAACGTGTGAACGTGTACGAGAAACAAGGTAAAACCATGATTTGCCATATTTGCCACCAGGGGTATGGTTTGAAAAATTGAAAAAAAAAACACTTTGTAGAAGACCAACATACCAAACCCCCGGACTGTTAAAGAGGGTTACCCAATGATCATACCTATGCAATTTAATGAAAATCTGCCCAGCGGTTTTGGAAATTTCGTTTGAAGCAAATTCTAGAAGAAACAAGACCCAAAACGGACAGCACAGGACGAGGAAACACACGACGGACAACACAGGACGGAAACCATAGGGCGGACACCACATGGCGGAAAACACACGACGTGCAGCCACCAACCACAATCGCCCACCATGATCACTTCGTGCTCAGGTGAGCTACAGACATTTACACTTATAAAGTGAAAGCATGTTTTACCGCAATAAAAACAGTTCGTATAGTCAGAACTTCACATATACAAACATACATGTACATATGCCTAGACAAATAATGTTATACCATTATGATAATTTAATTAAAAAAACATACACACATAAACACACATACATGCAAACCTGTTTATGCAAATAATCTTCAACAACAATGCGACCTTCTTCATATCAACAGTGCATTTAAGCCAATGTCCACATACATATACTAAAATTCATGTACACGTGTCAAGGGAAATAATGTTATTTCATAATTATCAGTTAATTTAAGCAATACACAAACACACATGTACAACTGTTTATGGAATTCATATTATTACACAACGAAAATGTTCATTTAAGCCGATGTCCACATGTACAAACATTCATGTAAATATGTCTAGGAAAAGCATATTATGTCATACTGATCATTTAGCAAAACACACCAGTTTAGGGAAATCATGTAATACCACATAAAAAATAGATCATTTTAGTAAATGTCAACACAAAATATTCATGTACATAGATGTAAGGAAATCATTTTATATCAGGATTATCTGTTAATAAAATCGATACACAAACACACTTGTACACCTGTTCAGGTAAATCACGTTATACCATAACGAAAACAGTTCATTTAAGCAAATGTCCACATGCACAAACATTGATGTAAATATGTCTAGGAAAAGCATGTTATATCATAATGATCATGCAGCAAAAGTCATAAACAAACACACGTGTACACCTGTTAAGGAAAGTATGTAATACTACAATGAAAAAAGCTCATTTAAACAAATGTCAACATAAACAAGCAAACATGTACATACATCTAAGTAAATCCTTTTATATCATGAATGTCAGTTAATAAAAGCTATATACAAAACACATATACAATAGTTTAGAGAAATCTTGTGTTATACAGTAATCAAAACAGTTCAGTTTAACCACAATACATATGATACAATCCGATTCATTTTAAACAAACGTTATTTGAATCAACGTCAATACCGTTTTATTTTACCGTCTTTCGCTCATCTGAGCCCAGAGTGCTTACGTTTTGAATACTTTATGTATATTGTTGTCGGAAACTATAGCATTGATTACACTGTACTAAATTGCTTTTATTATTGTATTACTTTAACGTACTCATATCGTCTTGCAAGCGATCACAAACCAGCTTTACATATGGAGATAATTTTGAAACTCGTAATGTTTTCTTATTTAAAAGGACTTATCGACTTTCTTTTCACTAAGCGCAGCAATGAATTAAAGCAATGCATAATTCCCCTTTTGAAGTTTTTAATTTATCAAATTTCAGTGGGTTTCAAATTCGTGCCGACAAAATAAACACCACACTATTGATTTGATACATCTAAGTACCCCTGTTATCACTGTCACTTATACACATATAGGCACGTCATGTATATATAATTCATAACGATTGTATATCTACTTCTTTTTCCCGCGCCAGAGAAAAGCGGCCCGGGATAAAAAAAAATCATAAAATAAATATTTTGCTGCACGTTATCAACCCAAACCTATATGATAGGCATCCATTCAGTAAACACTTATAATAACGTTAAATCTTATGTTAAAAATCTTATTTTATTTAAGCTTTGATTGATGGAATGTTACATTCGCTGACATTTACTCTAGTCTCGATAAAAATGAAGTCGTATTGGATCTTTGATTTGTTTATTAATATGACGTCATTCGCTCGAATCGACGCCAGATTTGTATGATTAGAAGATTTTATTTATACGCACGGATGAATGTACGTTGAAGAACGACGGGTGGATTGGTAATCAAATATAGCTCTCGTTCATTAATTTAAAAAAACAAAACGTTTAAAAAAAGTGTTAGAATCGAAATACTATATTGTTATTATAAACCGCAGAACAATCCACGATTAGGAGTATATATACGCATGTTATCAAATCACTTGTGCGTCGCACTCGTGGTTTAGTTCATTCGCATCTATTCTCCTGACCAAAAAAACAAAAATTGTGTACTATAATATGTTCGCTTTGTTAGCGGAAGCCATATTAAAAGTTAAGTTTGACGTATTTCCGAACTAGTCTGATGATGTACTATCGGCTGTTAATGAGTTTTCATGAAGATTATGTCTTTGGAGTTTCAATGTTCATATATTTAACATTTTTAAGGAGAATGCTGTTTTACTATATTTTGTTTCAGACGAATGTGCATAACATTGTCATCGAGCTTCCTAAGTAATATGTAAACATTAAATGTATATGTGTAATGCCAACTGTTACGAACAAGTGAGTCTGCATAGGTGTATTTACTTATTGGAGGATATAATATATAAAGTAAAGTCACAAACGGTTTAAGGTGCTGATAAAAAGGGACAGGGCGAAAAGGTAGACCAGTCTTGGGACGTTTTAAAATAATTACCTAAATTAAGGTAAATCTTGATGCATTGCCTCTAATGTGTTGAACAAATTAGCAGACAAGCAAACACATATAGATAAACAATCAAATCAATTATAAAGTTCACAGACTACAGAACATTTGCGCTCAAATGTGCATGGTACATCATTATAACTCCAATCTTGTCCAAACTCGGCGCAAACACAAAGATCACTGGCGATGCTCGGTTCCTTTCCTCTCCATTTAACGTACGACACGTCTGTGTTATCATGTTCACTTGTGAGTTGGTCATTTCCTTTCTTTTTAACGCCCAACCAGAAAGAGTTTTTGTCTGCAAGGATATGTATACATATACACAAAGAGGAGGCGATATTTAAATTAATCGCATGCTTTATATTTATATACTTCCTATGTTTACACCGTAGGAGCGTTCTATTTTGTTTCCTGCAATAATACACTGTATATACATGTTTTTGACAGTGTACATACCCTATTTCAGTAGCGTATTGTAATTCAAGGCCACCAGCCAAAAATACACTCGTTCACATTTTTATTACCCAGTTAGTTACTTATAGCAAAAAACAGACATTATTTTAAGAAATGCATTATATGTGGCAGTTTACATATTATACACAAATTATAATAACCATGTGATTAAAATGTAAAATTAGTGAGGCCATGTTAACTGGTCAAACATCAGTCGTCAAACTAAAACTGCTATAATTAATACAAACTGGTGTAATAATACACCATTTCATTGGTTGATTTTCCATTCAGTCTGTGCCCGGAATCTAACATATGTCTCATTTATTATGATTGTTTCGGTAATTCTTTTTTATTTTTTAAACGAGAAGACCGAACCGATGTTTTTTATACAACCCTGGATTTTAGTAAACGAATATGATAGCGATAAAAATAAGTTGTATACACCAGCACAATAAACATTTCATTCCAATTATGTAAGATTTATAAAAAAAAATACTTAACATTGTTGTTCATATTAGTTTCTACGCTTATATGTTACTATTAGATGTGTATGTACCTTTAGAAACAATATCATGCGAAGCCATATAATGCACGAAGAGACGAAGAGTATTTGCACAACAAATAATCGCACAACTGGTCTATTTTACTGAGGCATACGGGTTAACATTTGATGTTCGGATTCCTGCTCATCGGGTCAAATCAAACTCAGTTTTGAAATTAAAAACAACAGAATGTACAACATATCGAAAATAACTCAGGTATGTGATAGGTAACAAGTTTACATTTCTCATTTCGTCAATAAAATTCCATATTGTAGGATATTATTTCCTCGTCGATATAGTCCCTTGTACATCGAGCGTATCGGGTATATGAACTAGGACTTGAGTTACCTTCTATTAAGGCCGGTGCATAGCCCTTCACATAATTGTGTTCTTCTTCTCCATTGATTGTGATTACGTGACCACCGCACTCCTTACAATATTTCTGTTACAAAAAGTATAAAATAAGTTAGTAACCTCAACAAAAATGTAAATATGCTATTTAATATATGACATGCATTTTTTAGTGAGAACTTCTTTGTCTCGACCATACATAATTATAAAAATGTATCGACGTATATATAATATACGTCACGTTAGTGCCAGAACTAAAACACGCGAGTTCAGCTGATAACAGTAACCCACTGTTATCTACTGTTATGGTGTCAATTTTACAAGTGATGTACATGAACGAAGATAGGATATGCTTATTGAGTTAAAGGGACCTGTTCACGGTTTGGTAAATTGACAAAATTGAAAAACAAAATGTTTCAGATTTGCAAATTTTCGCTATATGTTATTTGGGAGGAAATACAAGTACTGAACATTAACTATGCTCTTAAATATTCAGTATATGCATATTTTGACGATATAAAAACCTGACAGTTATAAAGCGTTACAAACGCGAAACGATTGAATAATTTGGAGAGTTCTGTTGTTATCGTTATAT
Source organism: Dreissena rostriformis (assembly GCA_007657795.1). Lineage (NCBI taxonomy): Eukaryota > Metazoa > Mollusca > Bivalvia > Myida > Dreissenidae > Dreissena > Dreissena rostriformis. The sequence goes on from VMBQ01005194.1 coordinate 45,572, forward strand.
TTTGTGACACTACCTGGATTGCTTATATTAAGTATAAAATATATCTTGAAACTGTATCAGCACGGATGGCCGTGTAATTTAAGGGTTAGACTTTTACTCAAAAGGTCAGTGGTTTTAGTCCAGGTTTGGACAACATTTTTTCTTTCTTTTATTTCTTAATTTTGTTTTATACTAGAGCATTTTTGCTCCGAGGTTTACATTTATCAATTTAAAGCATTTAATGATACATTTCAAACATGCAAAAATCTGTGAACAAGTTCCTTTAAGCAGGGTCTCTCATGCACTTTTTCTGATCTATAGGAATATTTATATACATATACGACTAACAAAAGAAACTCGTAAATCAATTCTAAATTACTGACTAAAATTGCTTCCTTTATGCATAATAGGGGAATTCGGGCACGTATTTTCATAGTTTCAGTATACATAGGCTATTACTTTTATAGACTATTATTCCTAATGTGTCAATTCCATTCAAGCTAAACTATAGATATATTGAAGTATAATACTGTATACATGTTAATAGTCATGTTATTGAGCTCCAAATAATGAATCTTTTAAATACAGTTACACAATTGCATAAATAAGAAGTTAGGGAAATTATATTCTTTCGTGACAATCGATTATTTACAATCAAATGTGCGTGCTTGCTCTTTTTGTGTTGAGAACTGTTTGGAACTTACCACAGCATCTTCGAAATTCGTTTCCGTTTTCGTAGTGAACAGGTAGTAGTTATTGTTCCACTTGCCAGGTTGATTTGGAAAAGCATTGGTCAAACAGTGCTCTGTAAAAAATATATAATATAACGAAATAAAACATTATATGATATTTATATATTGTATTTAATGCAGACCAGTCGCGGTGGCGTGGTGGATTAATGTCCACCCAGCGATCAGGAGGTCCCAGAAACGCTCCCCATGCAGGAATCTTTCGCAAAACACTGAGTACTGGTTCTTCCCAGATTATGGACTTGAACTTATCTCAATAAGCTTCAGAATCTCAACGCAATCGACTTTAAATAAATAGGTTAAATTTAAAATGATGATCATGTATACAACAAATGCATTAATTCAAAGTTTGTAACTTGGAATAAACGTTGCCTAAATCTGGTAGTAACAATTCCCGATGAAGGACATTAATTTAAATTTAAACAGTGTTTAGTGTGTAAAGCAAGTGGAAAGTACGTTATAAACGTTATGTGTACATCGACAGAAATAACTAGATTGCACAGATTATAATAACTAGCCTAGAAATAACAAGACAAAAAAAAACTATAAGGATTTTAGAGAGGGGCATTATACATCCACAGTATATACCATTTTATCTGTAAAATATATGTAACTTCTTGCAAAACATATAAATATACTGCTTGCTAGGATTTTTTCCTTACATTGAACGTTCAAATGCGTTGACCACAGTTGTAAATTCATTTTTAAATCGTTTCTTGTCGTATATAAAGGACTACATATTATAATACGTTGTTTTCCGCTGCTGGTGCAGCCGACGTTCAAATGTATTTATATTTCTTTAAATGATGTGTTTGACAATGTTTGTGTATATATGGATGATGTGGTTGACATTGTTTTGCAAATGTATGATGTAATTGATATATCTGTTCAGACGCATGATGCAGTTGAAATTGCTGTTCAGAAGTGTGATGTAATTGACATATCTTTTCAGTCGCATGGTTCAGCTGACATTGCTGTTCAGATGTGTGATGTAATTGATATATCTGTTCAGACGCATGATGCAGTTGGCATTGCTGTTCAGAAGTGTGATGTAATTGACATATCTGTTCAGAAGCATGGTTCAGTTGACATTGCTGTTCAGATGTGTGATGTTATTGACATATCTGTTCAGACGCATGGTTCAGTTGACATTGCTGTTCAGATGTGTGATGTAATTGACATATCTGTTCAGACGCATGGTTCAGTTGACATTGCTGTTCAGATGTGTGATGTAATTGACATGTTTGTTCAGACGCATGATGCAGTTGACATTGCTGTTCAGAAGTGAGATGTAATTGACATATCTGTTCAGAAGCATGGTTCAGTTGACATTACAGTTCAGAAGTGTGATATAATTGACATATCTGTTCAGACGCATGGTTCAGTTGACATTACAGTTCAAATGTGTGATGTAATTGACATATCTGTTCGGATGTGTTATGCAGTTGACATTACTGTTCAGATGTGTGATATAATTGACATATCTGTTCAGATGTGTGATGTAGTTGATATTACTGTTCAGATGTGTGATATAATTGACATATCTGTTCAGACGCTTGATTCAGTTGACATTACAGTTTAGAAGTGTGATATAATTGACATATCTGTTCAGACGCATGGTTCAGTTGACATTACAGTTCAGAAGTGTGATGTAATTGACATATCTGTTCAGACGCATGGTTCAGTTGACATAACAGTTCAGATGTGTGATGTAATTGACATTTCTGTTCAGACGCATGGTTCAGTTGACATTACATTTCAGAAGTGTGATGTAGGTGACATATCTGTTCAGAAGCATGGTTCAGTTGACATTTCTGTTCAGACATATGATGTAATTGACATATCTGTTCAGATGCACGATGCAGTTGACATTCCTGTTCAGAAGTGTGATGTAATTGACATATCTGTTCAGATGTATGATGCAGTTTACATTTCTGTTCAGAAGTGTGATGTAATTGACATATCTGTTCAGAATTGTGATGTAATTGACATATCGGTTCAGAATTGTGATGTAATTGACATATTTGTTCAGATGCATGATGTAATTGACATTTCTGTTCAGAATTGTGATGTAATTGACATATCTGTTCAGATGCACGATGCAGTTGACATTTCTGTTCAGAAGTGTGATGTAATTGACATATCTGTTCAGATGTATGATGCAGTTGACATTTCTGTTCAGAAGTGTGATGTTATTGACATATCTGTTCAGATGCATGATGCAGATGACATATCTGTTCAGAAGTGTGATGTAATTGACATATCTGTTCAGATGCATGATTCAGTTGACATAATTGCTCAGAAGTGTGATGTAATTGATATATCTGTTCAGATTCATGATGCAGTTGACATTGCTGCTCAGATGCAGGATGCAGTTGACATTACTATTCAGATGCATGATGCAGTTGACATTTCTGTTCAGAAGTGTGATACAGTTGACATTACCGTTCAGATGCATGATGCAGTTGACATTACTGTTCAGAAGTGTGATGTAATTGACATAGCTGTTCAGATGCATGATTCAGTTGACATAACTGTTCAGAAGTGTGATGTTATTGACATATCTTTTCAGATGCATCATGCAGTTGACATTTCTGTTCAGATGTGTGATGTAAATGACATATCTGTTCAGATGCATGATGTAATTGACATTTCTGTTCAGAATTGTGATGTTATTAACATATCTGTTCAGATGCATGATTCAGTTGACATAACTGTTCAGATGCATGATGCAGTTGACATTTCTGTTCAGAATTGTGCTGTAATTGACATATCTGTTCAGATGTGTGATGTAATTGACATATCTGTTCAGATGCATGATGCAGTTGACATTTCTGTTCAGAAGTGTGATATAATTGACATATCTGTTTAGATGCATGATGCAGTTGACATTACTGTTCAGATGTGTGATGTGATTGACATTTCTGTTCATATGCATAGTTCAGTTGACATTACAGTTCAGAAGTGTGATGTAATTGACATTTCTGTTCAGATGCAGGATGCAGTTGACATTTCTGTTCAGATGTGCGATGTAATTGACATATCTGTTCAGATGCATGATTCAGTTGACATTGCTACTCAGATGCAGGATGCAGTTGACATAACTATTCAGATGCATGATGCAGTTGACATTTCTGTTCAGAAGTGTGATGTTATTGACATATCCGTTCAGATGCATGATGCAGTTGACATTGCTGCTCAGATGCAGGATGCAGTTGACATTACTGTTCAGACGCATGATGCAGTTGACATTTCTGTTCAAAAGTGTGATGTAATTGACATATCTGTTCAGATGCATGATGCAGTTGACATTACTGTTCAGAAGTTTGATGTAATTGACATATCGGTGGAGACGCAGGGTGTAATTGACATTTCTGTTCAGATGCATGGTTCAATTGAAATTACAGTTCAGATGAGTGATGTAATTAACATATCTGTTCAGATGTGTGATGTAATTGACATTACTGTTCAGATGTGTGATGTAATTGACATTGCTGTTCAGATGTGTGATGTAATTGACATTACTGTTCAGATGTGTGATGTAATTGACATTACTGTTCAGATGTGTGATGTAATTAACATATCTGTTCAGATGTATGATGTTATTGACATTACTGTTCAGATGTGTGATATAATTGACATTGCTGTTCAGATGTGTGATGTAATTGACATTACTGTTCAGATGTGTGATGAAGTTGACATAACTGTTCAGATGTGTGATGTTAATGACATATCTGTTTAGATGCATGATGCAGTTGACATTGCTGTTCAGATGTGTGATGTAGTTTACATCACTGTTCAGACGCATGATGTAATTGACATTACAGTTCAGATTTATGATGTAATTGACATTTCTGTTCAGAAGCAGGATGCAGTTGACATTACTGTTCAGATGTGTGATGTAATTGACACCGAATCTAAATAGACAATAATTTTTATTGATATATGGTTCACTTTGGACAATTTTAATTACTTTTTTAACTAAGATTATGACAATTCTTTATTTGCTTTGAAAACAGAATGAGGAACTGGTTTATTTTTCAGTATTCGGCCGCGAAAAAAAGGACTTGGTTATCATTGAAGATAACTAAATAGAAAATCCATGATGTTATTTTGAAACTTAACATCATCATCCTGTTGAAAAATGATAATAAAAGCATTTCGTATTTAATATTAAAAGGCATTAAATTTCACATTTCATACCTCGAATACACCTCGCTATTTCTGTCCATTGTCCATTTGTACATCGGCTGACGACCTTTTTTGTTGTGTCAAGGATCTTGTAGCCTACGTTGCAAGTCAAGTTTCTGGTAGCATTTTCAAAAATAGAGTCTCCGGCCACCGTCCCCTTCCCGTCGTTCTTGTTCTCAAACTGAGGGCACACTGTCAAGTAAAAAATAAAAGAAACAATATATTTATTTATTTACATCTGACTTCAAAACAAGGGCAATGGTCTAAAACTTATTTCAACATAGACAATGTTATGGTCATTGTTTTGGTTTTTCATCACAAATAACAACCGGACTGTTTAAACGGTAAAATGTCTTAGAAGCCATTTAAACGGAGGAATAGGGGTACAACAATTTGAAAAAAAGGATCATTTTCTGCTCTGGAAACACTGATATGTAGGCATTCATGCAAATACTCTACATGTTAAACGAAGTATATTTATCAACTGAAATTGTTGTCTTACACAATATTTTATTTTATTTACGGAACAAACTGGTGTACGATGTTTTTTCATACCAACAGTAAGTGATTGAAACATATTTTACTGATTAAATCCCCATATTGAACGTTTCTTAGCTCTGACACACAGTGTACCATTCCAATTTCTATCGGTAGTTCTCTCCCTATTACTGACTGTTCTTAATTGAGAGATGTCAACGGATACCAGCATTAGTATCTGGATATCCGAAGGTGATATCCGGATGATGTCCTGATAACCGTATAGATCGGCAATATTGAACGGAATGTGGAGTCATACTCGTTTATTCTTGAGATGTGCATTCATATGTGTTTTATTCCTTTTAGATAATGTCATTAACAAATACAAAGTGATATCTGAAAATGTAATTAGACCGCTTGTGATAAATACGATGGCTCCTGTTAACATATGCATATGTATTGCAGATCAACGTTCGTACCAAGTGTTTTCGAACCTGCTGTAATAGATGTGTGGGTTTACTGTGATGTGAATCAATTCATTGCATTGTTTACCTTGAGATGAACATCAATTCAAGAAAAAAAGGTTAGAAACAAAATAATATACTAGTGAAACTTTGATGCGAAATGATTAGACAAGACAACACCTTAAGTGGTTTAAGTTCCAATTGAAACTAATTAGCTAACAATGGACTTCATGAATATATTTAATTTCTTAAAAACATTGATAATTGACATTTTTAATTGGTTTAACCAATGAACACGCATCTAATAAGCATACTATATTGTGGCATTATATTAGTCGTACAGCCCTTTTGAAGCAAGAGGTGTGTGAAAGCACCATCTATCGTTACTCCATTTATTGTATAACACTCGAGAAAGTTTACTACACGTCCGGGTATCAGTAGAGACCGCCTATCAGTTGTCTATAGCCTGTAAGGTTTTAATCAATATACGTGAATATGACATTACGATGAATAATAAACGAGATTTATAGTGTATGGTGTTAAGTTATTGTTTACGAGTATTCGAATGCTCAATTGGTATCCAAATACTAATCCAGTATCCGGATATCCGAATATTTATTGACATCTAGTTTAAATAAAAATAACTGTTTTAACTGGCGTCGTTCACAAAATACAGATGTAACATAGTGTCCGATTTGCCTGACGTTACGTTTTACCAGAGGATAAACTTAATCTCTTATCATGTAAAAAACAAAAAAGCAAAAAAAAAAAGATTTACAATGAGATTCTTGAATGAGACAGACAGACAGACATACAGACAGACAGACAGACAGACAGACAGACAGACAGACAGACAGACAGACAGACAGGCAGACAGACCTCACATTTTTACGATACATGTACTAGGTTCATGTGCCTGCGTTTCTTTTGTTAAGTAGACTCGACCATACAATCATGCGGGGTGTGACACGGCATGTGATAATATAATGCTATTTAACAGCCTTTTTTTCCAATATGTTGATAATTTTGGACGAGGAATTGCTGACAAACCATACTGGAAGAGTAATTAGCTGTCAATTTCTTTTTATCAAATAATGACGACGTTACTTGCAAATATCATATCTCTCCTTCGACAATAAATATATCAGAGATTACAATAAAGTTATTTTAAGAACGTTTAAAACGTTGGACTTTTTATGTGTTATTGTTTCGCACTAGTTTTGATACAATATACATTATATTGAATTAATATGAAGGATGCATTCGGATTAGGCTCGGAAATGTAGTAAATACGGTCAAACATTGGATGATAATGAATTGTACACATGACTTCAACTGAATAGATGATATAATTTATTATATGCTGTTTTGCTACATTGATATAATTTCAAATAACTTTGTGTTAATGTGTATGAATATAATATTCAATTGCCATCGTTTTAACGTCTATATATATGAATAAACTCGGCCAATGCATACTAGTTATTACAAAACACACACGTGTACATGCGAATGGACAATACACAATTGCGATTTAAACGGGAGAGTAATTAACTAAACGTAATTCAATTGAATGCATGCAGGTATAAACAATTGAATTATTCATTGCTTATGTTAACTGACCTCGAACACAAGTTGTAATGTTTGTCCAGAGCCCGCTCTGACAAACACTTGTCACATTGTTTGGATCGAGCGGTAGGTAACCATCGTTACATTCCAGCCTGCGCCTATGTCCTTCCATGTGCATGTTTCCGAGGATCTGTCCGTTGGTCTTTGCCGCCTTATCGAATGGTGGACAAGCTGAGACAAAAACGACATAATTTAATGCGGAACCAAATTAAGGAAATTAATCTAGCGTATGAACATTTGAAATGCAACGTGTGGGCGAATTGTATGATGCATTTATTTTAAACTGGCAATTGTTCTTGTAAACGTTTATGACGTCGATTTCACTGAAATTGTATCACTGTTTGACAAATAAATAAGATAATTCAGCTACACAAGTTAACGCATATAACATGTACGAATAAAATGTTACCAAATCAGTTTTATTGTAACAATTAGGTAGCCGTTTGTTTGTTGATTGATTGGATGTGAGTTAGTAACGATTTCTGTAAAGTTTTATGTTTGCTCATACTAATGTATTGCCAACTTAAGACATCTATTTTTTCATTGATCAGCTAAGACGGTTTTAAAACACAACACGATAACAATATACACATTTATCTTATGTTAATTACTTGTTTAATAATTGATATGTGCCTCGCTCTGTGAAAAGGGGTTTTAATGCATGGTCAATGCCTAAACGCCTCAACTGGATTTTTGCTAAGAAGAGAATTCCTTAAAACGAAAAATACAATAAAAGCGGAAAGTGTCTTCCCTGATTAGCCTGTGCGGACTGCACAGGCTANCTGGCAATTGTTCTTGTAAATGTTTATGACGTCGATTTCACTAAAATTGTATTACTGTTTGACAAATAAATAAAATAATTTAGCTACACAAGTTTACGCATATAACATGTACGAATAAAAGGTTACCAAATCAGTTTTATTTTAACAAATTAGGTAGCCGTTGTTTGTTAGTTGATTGATTGGATGTGAGTTGGTAACGATTTCTGTAAAGTTTCATGTTTGCTCATACTAATGTATTGCCAACTTAAGACATTTATTTTTTCATTGATCAGCTAAGACGTTTTAAAACACAACACAATAACAATATACACATTTATCTTATGTAAATTACTTGTTTAACAATTGATATGAGCCTCGCTCTGTGTAAAGGGGTTTTAATGCATGGTCAATGCCTTAACGCCTCAACTGGATTTTGGCCAAAAAGAGAATTCCTTTAAACGAAAAATACAATGAAAGCGGAAAGTGTCGTCCCTGATTAGCCTGTGCGGACTGCACAGGCTAATCTGGGACGACACTTTACGCAAATGCACGAAACCCCCTTTTCACAGAGCGCGACACATGTGTACCATCTGTAAGACACGATTTTAAAGCGAAGTCACATCTCTGCAGCGGCTTTTTCTGCAGCGGCTTTGTAGAATCATATGGACACTGCGCGTCGCACTTTCCTTTGTCCTATATTTAAAAAACACAAAAACAAAACCTTGCATGACAATACAGTTTATGTTATATAAAAAAACACCAGCACAAGCTTGCACAACAATGCAATTAATATAACAAAAAAAAACACACACAAATAAAAAAAGTCTGCATTTAAATCATAATCATACGTTTGAAACATTTTATAAACATTTATAAGATCACGTAAACGGTACACTAGTTTAAAATTTTGCAAATTCGTAAAATAAGCGTGTTATTGAAGCTATGCATAACCAGCCCCTTTAATAACGCAGTACTTCATACACCATTTGATAAACAATTAAAATTTGTTCAAGATGTTACTGCAGTTTAGCTTTAAATAAACGAAACAAGAAAGTGTTAACAAAAAATCAGATCGATAGTAAACGACCATGTAGAAGTGCTGATTTTTTAAAATCGCCAAAATGGCCATGCTATTTGTTTAGCTTATTACAAAATGATGAGTGAATATATTATGAAAAGTAACTAGGCCTTTTTTTTTTTATAAAAACATGACTCAAAACTTACTTTGTTGAAAAATAATTTACATAAGATGCTCACCATCTTAATGTCGTATTTTATTGGTATTAAACATTAATTGTAATTACTAGTTGGTTGAATATGAACTCTTTTTTTAACTATTGTTATAAAAAAAATGCTACTACGCAGAGGTTTAAAATAGATATGTGCATTCCAAAAAAACAGATTGATAAGTAATTAAATTGAGAACCGAATGTTCGATATTTGCATGCATAGTCTTTATTTGATATTGTTTGAGCAATATGTATGGTACATGCTCAATTTCAATGGTTTTTTCCTTGTATACTATGAACCAAATAGAGCGTGATGACTTCCATTGAATGGCAATTAAATTGTTTTGGAATTACAAATAAATAAACAAAGTGTATAATTAATTAAAAAAAACATAGAATAGATTTGGAAAGACTTGACCTGGTAAACATGGTTATGCGTTACGTTATAAGTCGATTCAATAGTTTACAGTTTATCTAAAACGTTATAAGTCTTGTTTTCTAAAAAGAAAAAAAAACAATACTCATTCAATAAACAATGAACCATTTGATAATCATGTTTTGTTTAAGATTCTTTAACAGGACCCGATACTTGTTTTCTGTAGACAAAGAAGGAAAATAAGTGTTGCTTATTCTGCAACAACTCATTGCCGGAGCCTTATGTCTTTAAGGTAGGTCCGGAAATTCCAAGAAAGTGTTCAGTAAAATTCACGTGCTTAAGATTTCGATGAAACCAACTTTTCACATACAAAGTATTTAAACAATTTGGAATAGAATGACCCTTGGTATATTGTCTCTAAATGGAGATCAAAACCACGAAAATTTGTATTCCAAGGTACACACTTGTGACACTGAGACACATACACAAATTAAAAGTGTCATTAGAAGCCTTGCCACTATGTTGAGTCTGCTAAATACAGCTTACATATCTAAACATCTCATATGGACTGGATACATTCACACTCTGTTGTCGAAAGCAAGCTCCAACTCTGAAAATGTACATGTCTCACTCATTAACTATTTACTAATTGTTTGTCGAGCGTTTCAATGGCCTGGCATCGCGACTAATTGTTATCGCAGTACCTGATTAATTGTTTACGGAATATGGGGCCTCTAGAGGTTCGTTATTATGATTGTTAAATTGAAACATGTCACATACGGTCCTGAATACTTTTCTTTCATAATTTAACAAACAAGCAACGGACCATTTTGTGTGAACAAGACAATTTCCATAAGCATTTGCAGTTTATTGTCCAGTGCAATTAAATTGTATTGAATTAAATTGCATTAAATTTAATTGTATATTATATTATATTATATTATATTATATTATATTATATTATATTATATTATATTATATTATATTATATTATATTATATTATATTATATTNTGACCCCCCATTGCATAGGCGGACACCATATCCCCATACGCCACGGCGACCTTGCATATCGGTTCAAATTATTCTCTGTTTTAAAAAGTAAAATCACCAACATTTACAAAATATTGAAATCAACTTATAGTTATGTGACCGATAACGTGTTTATATTTCTCATTTCCTCCATACAATGCCATATTGTAGGATATAATTTCATCTTCGCTATTGTACCTTGTACATTTAACGAATATTTAATAACACAGTAGTTACCTGCAATATTGGTTGCCTGTTTCTTAACCCATTCGTGTTCATCAACGTCATCGATTGAGATCACGTGACCCCCGCAGTCCGCACAAATCCTCTATTGTAAAAAAGGTAAAAGAGAAAGCTAGGAACCTCAACATAAATATAAATATACTATCAAATAGTACATGCGTTTTATAATGAATGGATGTTGTACTAGTATTTCTCGGCCATACATAGTATAAACATGTATCGGTGGGTATATTTTTAATATGGTACTTTAATGTAATAAACATGCCAGTTCAGCTTATAAGAGTAACCGACTGAATCGACTGATAAGGTTTTTATTTTACCAGTGACACTCATGCACGAACAAAACCGATCATAGTCGTAGCAAACGCTAACATTTATACGTATTGAGTATCGAGTGTCAGGGTTATGTTTTTGAACTTGGCAATATTTTTTGCACACATTCGACTTACAAAAGGAACTCATAAATCGAGTCTAAATTACGAACTAAAATTGCTTGCTGTATGCAAAATAGGCGAATGAGTGTACGTATTTTCAAAGTTTCAGTAAACATCGTATATATTTTGTAAAGGCTATTATCCCAAAGGTTTTTATTCCACTCCAACTAATGTAATATATGTTCTATAGAGATATTTTAGTATGGAAGGTATACGTCATGTCATTACGCTCTTAACAATGAATCTGTTAATACAGTTACACAATACGTTGTTTTTTTAAATGTAGAAATGTGTTTAAAACTCCTTTATAAAAAGCATATATAGGACTAAGGAAAGGCAAACTCAGCAGGACGTTTACAAAAGTGTTTTTGTTGTTCTTGAAAATTGATTATTTATAAACAGATGTGAGCGATTGCTCTGTTAACGTTGAGAATTGTTTGGAACTTACCACAGCATCTGTGAACTCCTCAGTTGACTCAGAAGTGAACAGGTAGTAGGCATTGTTCCACTTGAGCGCTTTATATTGCTCTGGAACAAATATAAATAAACAACACATGATTCGAGTGTCGATCAAGTATGGCACAAAAACGTATATGTATATATATAACAAAATACTACATAATATGCTATAAGTATATTGAATGTGGTGGCGTAGTGCATTAAAGCCCCATTCACACTCACAATCAACGAATATTTCGTAAAATATTTCTTAAAATAAAGTTAACCCATAAAAAATCAGTGTTCCTTATAGGAAAATGTACCAGTCCTTTCTAAACGTGGCAGCTTTCAAAAAAGCAGAGTCAACACATTTCGCTGGAACAAATATAAATCAACAAGAAATGAATCAAGTATTGATCAAGTATCGCACAAAAATATATATTATAACTTTATATTACACAATATGCTATTTGTTTATTGAATGCAGACCAGTCGCAATGGCGTAGTGGATTAATGGCCGCCTAGCGATCAGGGGATCCTGAAGGAACGCGCAGGAAGCGTTCGCAAAACACTGAGTACTGACTCTTCCCAGAAAATTGACTCAAAAGTGTCTCAATAAGCTTAAGAGTCTCCACGCAAATGAGCTCAAATAAATAGGTTAACGTTAAACTAATAGGTTAACGTTAAACTAATAGGTTAACGTTAAACTAATGTAGACCAAAAAAAAACAAAAAAACACATGCATTAATTCAAAGTATGCTTCTTGCAATAAACGTTACATAAATTCAAAAACTGTATTACGAACAATTTCGATAAATGTAATTAATTTCAATTCAACAAGTGTTCAATGTGACAAGCAAGTGAAGAGTACGTTATAAACTTTGTATGTACATGGACAAAATAACTTGAATATTTACATTATAATAACAATACTAGAAATAACTAAAAATAACCTTTAGTTTATAATAGAGGGACTTTTCACATCCACAGTATACACCATTTTATCTTCTAAAAGATTATCGGCTTGCAAAACATTAAAACAAACAGCTCATGCTTATTCAATAAGTTTAAACTGAAAGTTCCAATACGACGACCCAAAGTTGTATTCATTTCTTGAGTGTGTTGTTAGTGTGTTTGTGTTTTGTGCCCAGTGCATTTGTTTTGTGTGCGCACTATCTGGCTATTTTTTTCAGACCATATGTAAAGGACCACATACTAGAATTTATTTACTCCGCTGCTGATGCAACCGAAGTTTAACTGTGTTTACATTTCTTTATATCTGTTCATACCTGATACACATGTCGTGATTGCTGACCAAGTACCGTAATCACAATCGCTTTTCATCATGTTTATGTTCAGCGGCTTGTAATCGCTGCCACATGTCAAAGTTCGTGTAGACCCGACATGGAACGTGTTTCCTGTAACGGTTCCGTGTGTTGGTGTGTTGAATTTAGGACAGTCTGCAAATACATTTTTTCTTCGGGATATATATTATTTCATTGCAGTATTTAATATGTTTAAACATCGATATTGGGTAACACAATTTGTATGATTAAAACATAAACAATTTTAACTTCAAAACCTGCTAAATACACATCTAAACAGCACTGCAACTGGTCTGCATAACACATCTTAACAGCACTGTCAACTACATGACATACATGAACAGCACTGCCAACTACATGACATATCTGAACAGCACTGTCAACGACATGACACATCTGAACAGCACTGTCAACAACATGATACATCTGAACAGCACTGTCAACTATATGACATATCTGAACAGTACTGTCAATGACATGACACATCTGAACATCACTGTTTACTATATCACAAATCTGAACAGCACTGTAAACTACATCACAATTCAGAACAGCACTATCGACTACATGACACATCTGAACGGCACTATCAACTACATTACACATCTGAACAGCACTGGTAACTACATGACACACATGAAAAGCACTGTCACCTACATGACACATCTGAACAGCACTGTCAACAACATGACACATCTGAACAGCAATGTGAACAAAATTGCATATCTGAACAATTTCAACAATATAACACATCTGAACAGCATTGTCAACTACATGACACATCTGAATAACACTGTTAACTACATGACACATCTGAACAGCACTGTAACCTACATGCCACATCTGAACAGCACTGTCAACTACACGTGACACATCTGAAAACAATAAGCAAATATGAACCAGTTATTTTTTCCTTTTTTTAAAATGAATGATGAACTGGCATTTTGTTACTTAAAAAAATACATAAATGAATCAAAGTGTTCTTAATACCTTAGTCAATAATTGTATATGTAAGTCGAAAAAAATATATTGTTACACACACTCACTAAGTTGTATCTAACGATAACCCAGTTTAAAAAAAAAAAAAAAAAAAAAAAAAGTATTATAAGTAAAAAAAAAGTGTAATTGCTGTGTTCTGANGAAATAAACCAAAGTGTACCATATATCAATGAAAATCATTGCCTATTTAGATTAAATATCTAAAATATATAAAGTCACACATTTGTACTTATTTATTAAATGTCACACCAGTTCTAATTTTGTGGTTGAATAAGGGAAAAAAATCTTACTTAAACAGAAGATTCGAGTTCCTTATTCTTATTTAAAAAAGAAAAAGCATTGCTTATTTTGATTAAATATTGGAAATATTTAAAGTAACCCATTTCTACTAACTTATTAAATGGAACCCTTGTTCTTATTTTGTGGTTAAATAAGGTTAGAGAAAACACGAATAATTGAATGGACTTCTAGCAGAGCGCAATTTTATTTCCAATATAAGTTTCTGTGTGTTTTTATCTTAACATTTCTTAAAATTTATCTGACCTTTACTTTTGGTCAAGACTATCCGATAGATGAGTAATAAGACATGTTTTAGCTATCTCATTCAGTTCATAAATGTTCTTCTACGTAAAAGGTTACAAAAGGAAACGATATATGATGCAATGCGATTTCAACCCACAACTGGCAGCCGTGATATTCTTATTCTCATCCAATGTTGTTTTCACACATGTAGAGATTCAAACGATTTACAACGATTCCATGATTCATGAAATTTTGCAAAATAAATGCAATGTCAAATGATGTCAACCACATGACACATACGATCAGTAATTTCAGCCACATCACACATCTAAACAACACTATTCACTACAAGACACATCTTAACAGTAATGTCAACTTAATTGCGCATCTGAAAAAAAATACCAACCACAGCACACATCTGAAAAGTTAGGTCAAATGTATCATGCATCTGAACAGATGTGTCAATTACATCACACATCTGAACTGCCATGTCAACCACATCAAACATATATGCACACACATTGTCCACTACATGAGTTATCTGTTCAGCGATGTGATAATAAATCAAACATGTGACAGTCGATTAAATTACACATCTGAACTGCAATGTCAACCACATCAAACATATATGCACACACATTGTCAACTAAATTATCCAACTGTCCAGCGATGTGAAGTAAATCAAACAAGCAGTGTCGATTAAATTACACTTCTGAACACAGCGTTTTTTTCCTTCTCTATAAAGTACCGGAAAACGGCATTTTCCCAATTAGAAAAAAAAACTACAAATTTCCAAATTGCTGTCAACAACAATCCCATTTGAAGGTTTCCAATATATATATTTTTTTTTTTTATTAAAAATAAAAAATGCAACTTTAGTAAATTTCCCTATGCAGCTCTATGGCTAGAACCTTAGTAAATATTCAGAGTTTTTACGCGCTAATTTTTCCCAATTGGGCTGGTAAAGGTACTTTTTCCATTGGGCAAAACAATCACTGGAACATTAATGTCAAACACATCACACATCTGTACACCTAAAATGTCGACTAGTCTCTCCTCTGAACATTAATGTCTCACCTGTAGGTCTAATCACCAACAATTATAAGTCACAGCTGTTGGGTTCATACTTATATTCAATTAATATATTCAATATTCAATAAGAAGATATAATTTACAAAATGATGTGAAGCTATATTGAAAAAGATAAAAATATGAATACGTATTCATTTATTATAGCTATATGTCAGTATTTGGTCAGACCATGGCTCTGAAATGTTTTGTCCATTAAAGTTCCAAGTCCCATAACTTTTTGCCCACATATAAATTGGCATAATGGTAGCTTCCATGTCTGTCTGTGAATTAATTATATGGCTGCTATTTTTCGAAACAACATAACTGTATTCTCTTTATCAAAACATTGTAACTTTAATGCTAGAAAATGATGTTTATTGTAACTTAACTATTGTTACTTTACATCATCATATGATAATAACAACATTTCGCATTTAATAGTAAAATGGCATTCAATTTCAAATCTCATACCTTTAATACATGTCGTTATTTCTGTCCATTGGCCCTTTGTACATTGGCTTACGCTTTTTGCTGGGTCACGGGGACTGTAGCCTTGGTTGCAAATCAGATTTCTGGTGGCATTTTCAAAAATGGAGTTTCCGACCACCGTCCCCACCCCATTGTTTTTGTTCTCAAACGGAGGGCACACTACAAAGGAACGGTTTCAAAATATATATTGTAACGTAACGAATATTTGGGACATCATTGTACAAATATAATAATCGAGTTTTTTTACCAACGCAATAACCCAAATTTAATACATTTTTTTCGAAGGACAGTCACGCCTAAAATGTGAGCACGTACGATTAGTTTACGAGCATCATATCTTTGCCTCGGGTAAAAAACGCCAACAAGTGTAAAACACTCCGGGTTTTATTATACTCGATGAGTTCTCGTTTATTTACACATGTCAACATTAGCGTCCAAACATCGGTTAATTCCGTATGTATTCGTTATACGTCATATTTACGGTGTAATTGTTAAACACGTGATTTTGTTCACGGTCCGTTAGAATTTGCACACGTTATAATCAACTGTTTAATTGTTTATATTTTTTTCACTTGAGTTACTGTACAGTACCACGCATACAGCCGGATATTGCGGTCACACAATTAGTTGTTGTCGTGGGGCCGTTAGGCCGCCGCTTTGTAATTGTATTATACGAACATTGGAAAACGTTGTGTTAGAATTTAATCAGCTAAAAAATAAATCGCAATGACAACTTTATTTGAACTTGTGTAATTTATTGTGTAGCACCCACTATGTTACAAAATAAGTTTATGATCATAATTTTGGATAAAAGAATGTTGAAATCACAAATCATAGCAGGGCTGTTTTAACAGTAAAATGTATAAAAAGACGTTTTAACGGATGAATAGGGATCGCAAAATATGAACAGTGCAAGGGCTGTCCGAAAAGTTATGTTCACAGTCTGATTTATTTCCTCACGTTGCACTACCTGTTATTGTTTTATGCATTTTCTTCAGCAACAATATTGTTTCACTTAAAACATTACAACAAGTTGACAGTAAACATCCGCACGTCCAACGCTACGAGGAAGTTCAACAAATTGGGACGTCAAAATAACATTGATTACCTTCATGCCCATTCATTCATACCAATTCTCTTTAGGTTAAACGAAGTATGGTTATTGACTGAAATTATTGTCAAACACATTATTTTATTTCATTTCATGAGCAAATCGGTTTACGATGTCTGTTCATACCAACATGAAGTGATTCAAGCATATTTCACTTATGAAATTGCCAAATTGAATGTCTCTTAGCTCTGACACACAGTGTACCATTCCTAGTTATATCGGTGTTTCTCTCCCTATTACTGGTTGTGTTTTTTAAAGCCCCATTACTACTCAAAGACAACGACAATTTCGTACGATATTTCAATTTTGGCTATTACTTGAAGGATCACTGATTATTCATATGTTTACTTTATTTTACGAAATATATTGCGAAATTGTCGTTGATTTTTGAGCATGATAGAGGCTTTAAATAACGGATGTCGAAAGACACCAGCATTAGTATCCGGATTGCTTGAAACATTGATACTTGATATTTTTCATTGGTAGATAACCAGCTATTACCAAGGAGTACGCACCAAATAAGAATAATATCAAGTGTTACATTTTGTTATTTGTAACAGCCCCATCGAAAGCAACAGGTGTATTAAAGCACCATCTCTTGTTACTCCTTTCATTGCATACCACTCGAGAATATTTATTACATGTCCCGGTATCAGTAGAGACCGCCTGAAGTTGCCTTTAGCCTGCGAGGTTTTAATCAATATACGTGAATATGGCATTAGCATGCATAATAAACGAGAGCTATATTGTATTTTGTTAAATACTTGTATACAAGTATTCGGATACTCAATTGGTATCCGAATACTATCCCAGTATCCGGATATCCGAAAATTCAATGACATCAATAGTTTAAATAAACATAAAGGTTTTATCTGGAGTCGTTCACAGAATAACATAGTGTCCAATTTGTCTCACGTTACGTTTTTACAGAGAGGAAGCTTTGTCTCTTTTCATGGAAAAAGCAAAAAGCAAAATTAAATCTTTACAATGAGTCTTTGAATGAGACAAGCAGAAAGACATCGCATTGTTTACGATACATGTACTAAATTTATGTGCCTGCGTTTCTTTTGTTAAGCAGACTAGACAATACAATCATATGGGGTGTGATACGGGATGTGATAATATTATGCTATTTAACAGCCTTTTGTACAATATGTTGATACATTTGGACGAGAAATAGCTTACAAACCATACTGGCAGAGTTATTAGCTTTTAATTTCTTTTTTCAAATAATGACGATTACTTCAAATATCGTTTCTCTCTTTCGACAATCAACATATCAGAGTTTACAAGAAAGTGGTTTAAGAACGTTTACAAAGTTGGACTTATTATGTGTTATTGTTTCGCACTAGTTTTGATACAATATACATATTGAATTTATATGAAGGATACATTCGGCTTAGACTCGAAAATGTAGTAAACACGGTCAAACATGAGACGGTTATGAAGTGTACAAATGACTTCAACTGAATGGATGATATAATATATTATGTTTTGCTACATTGATATACTTTCAAATAACATTGTGTTAATGTGCATGAATATATATTAAATTGCCATCGTTTTAACGTGTATATATTTAAAAAAAACTCGGCCAATGCATACTAGTTATTACAAAACACACATTTGCATTTGCGAATGGACAAAACACAATTGCCATTTAAACAGGAGAGTTATAAATTAAAAGTAATTCAATTGAATGCATGCAGGCATCAACAATTGAATTATTCTTTGCGTATGTTAACTGACCTCGAACACAAGTTGTAACGTTCGTCCAGAGCCCGCTCTGACAAACACTTGTCACATTGTTTGGATCGAGCGGTAGGTAACCATTGTGACATTCCAGCCTGCGCCTATGTCCTTCCATGTGCATGTTTCCGAGGATCTTTCCGTTGGTCTTTGCCGCCTTATCGAATGGTGGACAAGCTGAGACAAAAACGACATAAATTAATGCACAACTAAATTAAGGAACTGAATCTAGCGTATGGGTTTTTTGAAATAAAACGCATCAACATATTGGACGAATTGTATGATATATTTATTTTAAACTGGCAATTGTTCTTGTAAACTGTTATGACGTCGATTTCACTGAAATTGTAGTACTGTTTGACAAATAAATAATAGAGTTTAGCTAGAAAGTTAACGCATATATGATGTACGAAAAAATAGTTACCAAATCAGCTTTATTGTAACAATTAGGTAGCCGTTGTTTGTTTGTTGATTGATTGAATGTGAGAAAGTAACGATATCTGTAAAGTTTCATGTTTGCTCATACGAATGTATTACCTACCTGAAGACATTTATTTGTTCATTGATCAGCTAAAATGGTTTATAACACAACACTAAAACAATATAAACATTTATCTTATATAAATTACTTGTTTAACAATTGATATGAGACTCGCCCTGTGAAAGAGGGGGTTAATGCATGTGCGAAAAGTGTCGTCCCTGATAAGCCTGTGAGATCCGCACAGGTTAATCAGGGACGACACTTTCCGACTAAACTGGATTTCGTCAAGAACAGTCTTCCTTTAAACGACAAATATATTAAAAGCTGAAAGTGTCGTCCCTGATTAGCCTGTGCGGGCTTCACAGGCTAATCTGGGACGACACTTAACGCACATGCATTAAACCCTTTTTCACAGAGCGATGCTCATATGTACCATCTGTACGACACTTTGCTGAAGTTTCTGAAGTGAAGTCACATATTTGCAGCAGCAATGCAGGATTATACGGACACTGCTTGTCACACTTGTCTGTGTCCTATGTGTAAAAGCACAACACCATAAGCTTGCATTACAATACCATTAAAGCCCCATTAACACTCAAAATCAACGACTATTTCGTAAAATATTTCGTAAACATATAAAAATCCAGTGTTCGTTAAAGCAATAGCCAAACTTCCAACGCTTGATGTGCTCTGGTCACATAGATTTTACAAGATACACAATGCTCTTTTTGTGGAACAATATATTCAACACCTGTTCATTTACCATGTTAGTGTTCGTGTTTCTTATGAAAAGATATCGTTGCGGGAAATTAAACGGGAATATATTGTTCCACAAAAAATAAAAATGAGCATTTTGTATCTCGTTAAATCTATTTTACCAGACCACATCTGGCGTTGCAAAATTAGTTATTGCTATAAGGAACACTGATTGTTTATGCGTTTACTTAATGTAAAGAAATATGTTACGAAATATTCGTTAATTTTGAGTGTTAATGGGTCTTTAATATTATTAAAATACACACATAAACAAGTCTGCATCTAAATAACAATAATACGTTAAAACATTTTATAAACATCTATAAGACCACATAAACCGTTAACTAGTTAAAAAAATCAAATTCGTAAAATAATTTATTAGAGAAACTATGCATAACAAACACCTTTAATAACGCTTTACTTAAAACTCTATTTTATACAAAATTCAAACTTGTTCAAGATATTACTGTAGTAAAGCTTATTATATAATTCGATTATATAATTCCATGTAAAAGAGCTGATTTTTAAACATGGCAAAAATGTCCATGTTATTTGTTAAGTGAATAACAACATGACGATTGAATGTATTTTGAGATTTTACCCAGTCATTTTAATATAAACACTTAACTCAAAACTTACTTTATTGAAATAAAATTTACAAAAGATGTTCACCATCTTAATATCGTATTTTTATTGATGTTAAACATAATTTGTTATTACAAGTTGGTTGAATATGTACACTTTTGGAACTTATGTTATGAAAAAATGCTACAAAGAAGACGTTGACAACAAATATGTGCATTCCAAAATAACGATTGATAAGTGATGTAATTGCAAACTGAATGTTTATGTTTAGCATAAATATACTTTATTTGCTATTGTTTAAACAATATATATGGTACATGCTAAATTTCAATTGTATACAATATCAAATAGATCCCGAGATCCTTGAACAAGATCGCCGTGGCGTAGTGGATATGGTGTCCGCCTAGCGATCGGGAGGTCATGGGTTCGATCCCCACTGGGAGCGTTCCTTTGATTTCCCTAATAAACACCAAGTACTGGTTATAGTCCAAGGAAACGGACGCGAGAGCGTTTACATTAGCCTACGGCTTTCGATGCAATCGAGCTAAAATAAATAGGTTTAACTAAATAGATACCGATGATTTCAATTGAGCGGCAACACAATTGTTTTGGAATTACAAATAAATTAAAAAAGAGTACAATTAATTAAAAAAACAACAGTAAATAGATCTAGAAAACCATTAATTGAGATCGAAGAAAGACTTGACCTTGTAAACATATATTAAAAAGTCTGCCCTAACAAAAAAGCCGCTCATGCATTACAATATGAGTCGATAAAACAGTTTATACAGTTTATCTCAAAAGTTATCACATTTATTTTTCAAAAAGAAAAACAATACACATTCAATGAACAATATGATAATCCTGTTTTGTTTAAGATTCTTTTACAGGACCCGATGCATGTTTTCTGTAGACAAAGAAAGAAACTAAGTGTTGCTTATTCTGCAAAAAATCATTTCCAGAGCCTTATGTCTTTAAGGTAGGTCCGTAATTCCAAGAAAGTGTTCAGTAAAATTCACGTGCTTAAGATTTCGATGAAGCCAAATGTTCACATACAAAGAATGTCTGCATTATGCAGCAAAGTTAAACAACATAGGTTTTGTATTTGTTATGTGTAAGTCTACACAAAAAATCTTACGCTTGGTTTGATTAGTATTTATTGTATATTTATTAGCATACTGGCTTTACTGTTTTTAACAATACCTATGGCATCACTTAGATTATTGACTCGATATGAATGAAGCCGAAGTCATTAAACAAATTTCTACAATGGCTGATAAAATATTCAAATGCCTTCGTAACACCACCATGATTGAGATCATGTCAATTGTCCGTGTGGAATTCAACATTGAACAAATACGTGTTTTGATTTTATGCTCGACAAGCGTTGACAATTGTTGCTACAATATTTAACGTTATGATATACGCACAGCGGAATCGTTTGAGATAACAGTTAATGATCACAACCCATAATAAATTAAACTATTAAATCGAAAATGATCCTCGCAATGTTGCACCAAATTGAAATTTAAAAATGCCCGTTTCATAAATCAGTTTGTTACTGAATCATTTCTTGGAATTTAAGGAACTATTTTTAAAGCATAACGCTCTGTCGAGTGTTTGTTTGACAAACACCAACACTTATTTTCATTCTTTGTCTATGTAAAATAGTCGCGGGTCGTGGTAGAATACTAAATTACTATCTGAGTGGAAAACCGACCTCGCACTGGTTTGTAATAGCCATTTTTCGAAGCTATATAAATGTGCAGATTTAAATATGTTTTTAACTTGTATGAAAAACGGCCGAAACATTCTCCTTAATATTTATGTTATATGTTACTCTCGTTTATATCAGATTTAATCAGCGTGGATGCCTGATGTGTTAACGTGAATTACTGAACTTGCCATGTAATACGGTCGATATAAGTAAACAACAACAATCGCATACCTTATCCGATCAGTATTAAAGTCTTTATTCCATCTGGCGTTTCGAAGGTTAGACGGTTCAATTTAAATAGGTATGTTGATGGGACTTTTTCACAGATTTGTGCATGTTTTGAAGTTTGTCATTAAATGATTAAAATCGATAAATGTAAACACCGGAACTACAGAACTATTGTATAAAACAAAAACAAAATTAAAGAAAGAAAGAAAAAAAGTAATCCACGCCTGGGCTCGAACCACTGACCCTTGGAGTAAAAGTCAACAATCCTCGTATTGTCACAAAATATAACGATAACAACAGAACTTCCAAATTTTTAAATCGTTTAGCGTTTGTAACGCTTTATAATGTTCAAGTTTTTAAATCGTAATAAGATGCATATAATGGATATTTTAGAGCAGGGTAAATGTTCAGTAATAATGTTTCAGTGCAAAAAACATAACTGCATCGAATATTTGCAAATCTGAAACATTTTGTTGTCAATTTTGTCAATTTATAAAAACTTGAACACGTCCCATTAATTTAGCTTGTCCATATCAATCTACACCGTCAAATCACTGTTCTAAAATATGTGATCAGTATTCACATGAATGTTTAAGCCCTGGTTACATGTACAACCTGCTGCGTCAGACAAAGACCTAAGACCAAACATTCAAACGTATATTGATAACATTGTTTTAAGCACACTTACTTCTGTATTCAGATCTTTCCTGTGCATGTACATCATCGTTTTAGGATTGCCGCCAAATGCCCTAATGTGTTCCAAAACCTCAAGGTCGAAATGCAGTTCGCAAACTAACGCCAGCCGGTGATAACCCAACAATGTGCACCATGGTCGAATAGCGCACTGCTTCACACAATTCGAGACCGATGTTTCATACATCGTCACTCTCTCTACGACATCCCCAAGGTAAGGTCCAAAAGTAGCAGACTCGAAATCACAAGCCTCTGTGGCATCTGTGTAACGTAGTATCAATACAAAACATGCAGTAAAACACAATGTATGCCGTACAAGTGATGCCATGATCGCAGCATAAAATTGCTTTTAGTCAATGTAGTCAGCTCTTCTCAACGATTCTTTTCCGACTGCGATAATAAAATCCTGACGCACACTTCGTACTTTATAGGCCTCAATAGACCAATTCTCATACAATATTAAATTATTCTTTTGACTTATATATCATTACAATGGCACTTCGCACNGTACGAGGTGATACGTCACCCTACTTCAATGCAGAATCCATGCGTTCCGTACGATACGATATGACTTATTCCGATATATTTCGACTTATTCCGATATATTCCGACTTATTCCGATATATGCCGACTTATTCCGATATATTCCGACTTATTCCGATATATTCCGACTTATTCCGATATATTCCGACTTATTCCGATATATTCCGCCTTATTCCGATATATTTCACGGCGATGCGACACAATACACGATATGAGCCACACATGGACCCAAATGATATAAATACAGCCCGATTAACTATCGAATTCATTTATTCTTTATATCGAAACATATAGCATAACGTAACGA